>JANHAO010028221.1:0-10665 GCA_026873985.1 Saraca asoca
CCATACGTTATGGATCAAAACTAATGTTTTTATATAGTCCAATTTTGCTGTAAGTATAGAATGAGATGCATAATGCAATTTATTTATGAGTTTAAATTTGATTAATTATTGGTGTAAATTTTTTTATATATCAATAAATAAAAATCTAATATATTATTAAAAAAATAATAGTAACTAATATTTTTATTAATAGTAATTTTTTTTGACAAATTCATAATAACTGAAAATACATAAATCAATAATATAAAATGTAAAATTGATTTACATTTACAGTTGATCAAATTTGAATTCTTTATTTATTGAACTTCATTTGCATCTAATTGCTCATGTTATGTCTTGGTGTATATATTACTTCCTTCGTCATGTGACAATTAAAAAATTTCTACTATTCACTTTTCAGTTGAACTATCTTTTTTAATGTTAGTGTTTTTTTGTTAGTTTAATTAATTAATTTCAACTTCATCATTTTTATTAGATTTTATATCATATATGTTAATTTCCCACCGAAATGTTAAGATCCCTTCTATAATCAAGGATAACTGATTAGGCCAACATAATAATTTGCAAAATGAGTTCTTAATTTTTCATTATTTTTATTTGTAATTTGTCATCTTCCATTATAAATGGTTCCCCTTATCTTTTGATTTCCTTTCACATCACATTAATTATTTACTTGAATAGTCCCAAAATAGTTGCCTTTTTCTAGATTTCTCTCAAGTACTTTAATTAAAACATAAAGATCGTTGGTGAAAGTGAAACCATTAGATTAAACTTTGTGGATGGACAGGAATTTGTACGAATAGTGTAATACTAAGTGACCCTCAGACATTTGAATGAACAATTTGGAATAAAGTGGAAAGGACATTCGGAATAATCAGCTCATTACCATAGTTCATGAATTAATTAATGTAATTCAGACATAGATCTGGCTGTAGATTCCTGATACAATACTTTACAGCATTTGGATGACAAGCCTAAGAAGTTAAGAAAATGTATACAGATTCCTACCATTTTCATATTATCAATCTGCACCATGAAGGATGATTTCATTAATACTGCTATTTAAAGAGGAAAACGCTCTTTCCATGAACTCATACTCCTTGAACTTGCTGAGGCAAGAAATGACCTTTACTTATCCCAACTTGGAAGCACTCTATTTGTGTTTTCTTTTCTAAATTACTATATACTTGTTTGATTCATACCAAAAACAAGTGGTAGGACCCAAGCCCCACATCAAAAAGAAAAGCCAAGAGATTAAAAGGTAAAGGAGTAGTGATTTTGTGTAAGCAAAGTTAATTACGCGTTGTCATAATGCAATGAGACCTATATATGTTCACATTTGGTTGTAAGGCATCCAACAAATCATGACGTGATCATTACCAACCGCAAAAGATATTTTGTTAATCACGACATATGCAAAGATGTGCTAATGAGTTGCTTCAATTTAGTGTCTCACTCTCAAGTATATTGATAAATCGAGCACAGATAATAATATATGCGAGTTGTGCTATCGAAGAGAATCAAGTATTGCTTATAACTGTGTTATATAACATCAAAAGAAACAGATATGGCGCTTAATTGTGTTATAATTTTGTTTTTCTAAAATGCATCCGAAACAAATTTCATTTCTGATGCATTTTAAAAGATAAAATATACAATCACAATTATTGATAAAAAAATTATTAAATTAAAATTTAATAATTAATAAAAAAAGATAATTTTTAAACTTATAATTATCTATTTTATTATTTTTTTCGACGATAATATTCACTTCATTCTTTGAATAAAAATAATTGAAATAATTGTCACAAGCATGACTTGTTATTGAACATGCTTCCAATTCAATGCATGCATGAACGAGAAACGAAATGCAGGAACCCCAAAATGAATGAACGTGAGAAAAAGACAACAAGAATGGACACAATAAAGTAATGCAACAAATTAAGACACGTTTTAGAATTTCTTAGTACCACATGTAGTTTTACAAAATAAAACCAAAGAGGCATGCAATTTTTTTCACCTCCAAAAAAAAAAAGGCTCCAGAGACAATATACAAACATATTTATAAGATATTCTTGAATTATTATTTTACTCTGTTTAGAATTCCTGAATTTTGAAGATAATGCGTCTGTCCACGGACTCGAGAAGCCCAATGTCATCCACTGACTGATCCTCATTGCTGTCATCACCATCATCAATGGAAATATTCAAATCCAAAGATAAACAAGGGCTACTTGTATCCTCCAAAGTAGCGTTATCTTTCTCTTCTTGAGAACCTTCAGAATTAGATTTTTGCTTCACTGGAGGTGAGCAAGCTCTTGATCTTGAGCCGAAGCTTTCGCAGCTCAAGATGATTATAGCATCACTAAGAGTAACTTCTTCACCACTTGAATCTGCTACTCTTCCTCTTTCAATAGCCCTTTTGAAACCTAGCTGAGACCAATAATCTGCTTGCTCTATGTCTTCAACGAGGAAAACCCTGTGAGGATTACTAGAAACCGCGTCGCCGAATCTCTCGATGAAACTGCAACTTTGTTCGTCTCTTGACCTTTTGTTTCTCGCACAATCCTCTGTTGAGTCTGATCTCGATAAAGAAAAACAGCTGAGAGAAATCGAAACGAGGTTTCCATGGGAGCCGAAAACTAGCTTAGCCAGTTCTCTTGCAATTTTCTCTTTAGCAGCCATATCAACACCTTGGAAGAACAGCCAAGTTTCTTCTTTTATCTCAGTACTGTTTCTCTCTTTATTCCCTTTTCTTTTTAACATACCCGACCTGCATTGTAAAACGGTGCTCACGATTTCGGGTATTCTATCTTTCTGCCACGGGACTTGTTTCTCCAAGACATTGCATAGGGTTTTCAGATTCTCTGAATTGAGCTGTTTGAACTTGCTCACATACTCAGTATTTATGACGTCACTGGAAGAAGTGGAATTAGGTTTTGGACTTGGATCTGATGGAAATAGTTGTTTAGGATCTTGATGTTTCGGGATGTACATTCTTAAAGTGGGTTCATTATAGTTGTTACCACTTTCAGAGATCCAGAAATGGTGGTCCTTCTGTGACTGTTTAGGTTCAACCATTGGCCAATCACGGTGCAAATTAGGGTACTGTTTGTGGTGATCATAGGAAAAGCCTGAAGCAGATGAAGAAGGGGATATAGAGGAGAATGTGAGGGTTTTCTCAGCAGGATAAGGTTGAGTGTTGATTGAACTGCACATTGAATTCCACTTTTTGCAAAGGTCCACCACCTCGACACAGTTCTGCTAGTAATTAAAGAAAGAATTCAATATTTCAACCAAGACATTGCTTGTTAATTAGTAATATCCACCAGCAAATTTTGCATGTAAAGTTTGAAGGAGACATATTAACTTATATTTAATTTTGTGTACTTAAAATTCATTCAAAAACTTAATCTATAAAATTTAAATAAGTGAGATCATATATGAACATAATTAATTTAAATTAGATTATGTGAAATATATTGTGAATCATAGTATGTATGACAAAAAAATTGAAGTGCAACATAAATTCTGCTAAATTTTAAATGTGTGTCCATTTTAACTTGGGATTTTGAGTAGTGATGAAAACCTGATCATTGGTGGTAACCCCTTTATTTTCACTTTTGTAATTTTGGAGCCATGCAGGAAGGCTTGAAGTTGAGGAGTCACTATTGCAAATATTGCTGTGCAGGCTTGGAACTTTAGTCTCAAACTTGGACGAAGGCTCAGCAAAGCTAGTGGGTTGCTTCTGCTCTTCACTTTCAAGTAACACATTGGTGGACTCATTTTGTGGATTACTGAAGAAAATAGTTCAATATTTATCAGTCGATGATAAAGATTGTTTAATTTACATCAGTAAATTAAAATTTATATTATACCACAGCTCGCTTTAAAAGTTGTAGAGGTCATCAATGGAAGAAAAAGAAAATAGAGAAATTGATTAAAACAAAGAAATTAGAAACTGAATGATTAAAAAGAAAAAAAAAAGACGAAAGAGGAAGCAGAGAAACCTCTTTCCTAGCAACTTCTAATCAACAAAGAAAACAAGACTATATTGACTGACATGTTCCTCATTTGAGTACAACACTTTTGAAACCAAAGCTCTTTTCCTTCACAGATATAAAAACCAGCTAAAGAAACAAAGGGAAAGAGAAAACATTTTTTTCCATTTCGTTTCGTACACATTTGCGCTCCAATCTCACTTTTCTTTTAACCTTTAAAAGTAAAAGACAACTCCATTTCTTTTCTTTTTTTTTTTTCTTTTGTCACGCTAAATTTTCAGCTAGTCATTCTCTCATTCATCTGAAGAAAATATAGTTTCAGAAATGGAATGTAAACTGTAAAATGAATTAAACCCACAGACACAATTATATTTAACTTTATAAATACCTGTCAGTGATGAGACTCAAGCACAAGCTGCCTGCAGGGATTGTCAGAGGCTGAAGACCCCAAACAGTCTCTAGTGATGGATATCCATTTTTACATCTCATGTAAGTCTGAAAAGTTGCAATTGCCATCAGCCAAAATCTTCCATTATTCTCTGAAACCACACCAATCAGCTTCCCAATCTCCATGACCATGTGTTCTACAGGACAGTAGTAATTTCTGATCTCTTGCTGCTGGCTTGAATTCCGAGACCTATACTCAAATAACCATTTAAGATCTCCAACATACAGAATAAACCCTTTACTGAAACTGGCCTTTGTTTGGCTTTTAAGCTCTTCAATCTTCTTCTCAACTTCTACTCTAGAGACATGACCAAAATCAGAAAGAGAAAGAGAAGAAAACTTAACATCTCTCAAAGCCTCGTTAACATCTCCTTTCTCAACCTTATTCATCACTCCTCTAACTACACCTTCAAGACTATTTGAACACTCTCCCACAATCACAGTATTTTTTCTTCTCCGATTCGCCAAACTATCTATCACACACATGATATCCTCAGCTCTAATCGGATCTGATGATACCAATGTAATTTTCCCTAAGTTTTCTCCAACTTGACTAGCAGGCTTAGACTGAGAGAGGGTCAGGTTATTATTGTCGTTGTTGTTATTTTCCTTTGACTTGCTACTAACAGAAGAAGTAGTAATGCTTTGAGAATTACATATTTCCAAAGAGACAGCTTGTTCTACATTGCTTTTCACTTGAGGACTAGAAAATCCAGCCTCTCTCATGACCCGACTGACACTAGGATCATCCAAGATGGAAATTATGAGTTGCTCTAACTCTATCTTCACGGCTAAAAGAGGCTGCTGTTGAGTCTCAATGGATCCCCGGCGTTGGTGAGCCTGAGCGCGCTTGAAGGCGGCCACCAACGCGTTGGAGATAGAAGGACACTGAGAATACTGAGAAGAGCCTAAGATTGGGCTAGAAATAGAATTGGAAGTTGGCAAGCGGTTAAGGGCGACATTGAAGCAAAGCTCTAAGGCCTTGCACTGAAGAGGATGAGAGTGGGATTGAAGACAAGCCGTTCGAAGAAGGCTGTTTGTTGCAGCCAGCATGGTGTTGGCTACGTGCAAGGGAGTGACTTGGGCATGGCCGCGACGCTTGGCTAGGGTTACTGCTTGCTTCACCATGGTTGCAGCTTCTGGAGTTAGGCCTTGTTGAACTGTACAGCTTCCTGTTCTCATCTTCGGATGACTTCAACCAGTTTTGGCTTAGCTGAAACAACAGTGAAAAGATGTGTAAGTATTGGGATCAAAAAAGTGTGGTTTCCATGTGTTTGTTTTGAATCTGGTTGTAAGGTGGTGTTTTGGATAGGGGAAACGATGATATATAGGACACACAAGAGTATTATTTTAGGGTAAACGAAAGGGGTTGCTATTAAGTGATATGTATTGGGAACTAGCTAGGTCTCAAGACCTCTATCCCTAGTCTCTGTTAAAGAGTGTAGTAATTTCATGAAACTTGTTCGTTTTGTGTAGAAAATGATGGTGGTCTGATCTTAGAGAGAGAAAGAGAGGGAGAGAGAAGAAGGAGGGAGTGTGAAATTTATGGGAGAAGTGGGATGTGCTTTTCTTGTGGGTGAGGTAAATTTTGGGGTCCAAAGTTGATTTTGTTGTTGAAAGTGGATTGCATGTGCTTTTGGACTATTGCAACTGTATCGAAGGCAACTCTGCTTTGCCTCCTCTCTCGTACTCACATATACTAAAATTTCAGACAGATCTTAACTTGATGCATGAGTAAATAAAGATTTTTAATGAAAGAGATATAAATTCAAAGTTATGTAAGATGGTTTATTTTTAAAAGATTCAAATATTTTACTTATTAAAATTTGTGTTTTTTTTTGTTTGAATAAAGTAACATTGTTTACTTTCCCAATATGTTAAAATTTATTTTTCAAACTTATAAGTTACCCTATTTATAAGTGGGGCACTTTCTTTTTATGCATACTATTTTTTCTTTTTTGTTATAGAGGACAAGAAAGAGTATGCGTATTTATGCAATTTATACAGTCTTGAATTTCACTCTATACAGCCTCTAAGCATATGTAACTCCCTAAATAGAAAATTGGTCTTTTTTTCATTATGAACACTATTAAATAATTAACCTAAATTATCTGAGCTTTAATTTCTTCCAGAAATCAGACTCGATAATTATAGTATGTTTCAGAAATATAAAATTTTAAAAGATATATAAAAAGTATGAGAGAAAATTTAGTTCATTAAAGTTTAGTGATATGATATTTGATTATTATTCTTATAATTGTAATGTTACTCAAACTATAGCAAATGTAAAAAGTTAAAAGATAAATATGTAGATATAAAATAATCCTTTGCTTGATAATGATATGATTACTTTGTTGTATTCACCATTTGTCAAAAGCGAGGACATGAAAATAGAATGAATGGGAAACTGTGTACGATTTCCTGTCTTTCTAGGAATAAAGTGTTGCCATTTCATTCCTTCCTTGTTTTTGTGGAATCTCCAAATGCATAAAATTACTACTAACTTAGTCTCCTTTGAACGAATCACACTGCACTGCCACTGCATGGGGATTAAGACCCAACATTCTCTATCATCTCCTCAGTGTCACACGTTCTCTCTCTAAATCTCTCTCTCTCTCCTCTTTATTTGACAAAGGCACATCTTCTTTCTACCCTTAAAATTTATATAAAAATGTGAAAAAGAATAGAGAAATTAAAGGAAAAAAAAAATAAAAGAAGCAAAGTGGTCATTAGCAAAACCAGGTCTCCCATTAGATTTGGAAATATTTTTAATGGCATGATGTAATATTGAGAATTCAGTAGATTCTAAATTTATTTTTTTTACAAATTAATTATTTTGATATTACGATGGAGTGAATTTTAAATTTAAAAATATAATTTTTAATTTATAAAAAATAATAAATAATAATATTAAAAGCTTCAGTGTCACGATATATTATAAATATTTCAGTTATATCGCACCCTCTGTGGTAGCAAAGAAAAAAGAAAGCAATGTTGTTAGAGTTTAACCTTTAAATGCTTTCATTAAATAAACTCAGGGTAATTAATCATTTTCATATTATATGAAATGTCAAACAATTAATCACAGATCTTTACTATTTATTACTTCGCTTAGTTTCATTGTTTAATTATATTAGGTGGTCATAATGCAACTTAATTATTGGAACAGTAAATAGCAACTTTTCAGTGATTTATGCAACGTGTATTACCGCAAAAGGCCTTTTCTTTTGAAGTGATACAGATAAGAAATCAGATACTTATTTGAGAACTACAAACAACCAATATTATAGGCAATGACCATTTTAGTTTACTAGTAATTTAATATTTTTATCAGTGAAAAATATTTATTTTTTATTTTTATTCTTTTAAGATAAATTCTCTTAATTTCAGTATTTAATATTTTAATTTGAATCAATTGAATCATATTATTAATTATCCTTAAATTAATAATAAAAAAATTGATATAACTTAATAAAACTGTATTAAAATATAATCTGAAAATAATATGTGGACTTAAAAAATAAAAACTCATTAATTTATAAAAGATATTGAAAAATATATTCAACGACAATGTTTTTCTTTTTTAACAAAATAATTGATCTCAAGCCTTTTCTTAATCAATTTTCTTCTCTTATCTTGTAGAAAAAAAAAAAATCTTTCAGTCTTTTTCTCTAACCTAAGTCTTTAAAGATTTTTTTTTTTCACTTTTCTTGATTTAGTCGTGGATTCATGTTATTCTTAGTTAAGCATTATTAACAACTGACTTTAGCCTCTATGATCTTATATTAAGTCTCCAGTGAATTAATTCTTTTGAAGAAACAAAGCCTGTGTTTCTTGTCCATGTTTATATATTTTATTTTTTTGATTGTGTTTTTATGATTGTACATCTGCTTTTATGATTTTTTTTAATGTCTATATTTATGTACTTTATTTTGTTGGCTGAAAAAGGGAAAAAAAAAAGAGTCTATATGATGAAAGTTTTTCGAGTTTAGTTTTTCTTATATAAATCTAAGTTAATTTATTTAAATTAAGAATATTTTAATTTATCTAATTTTTCACGTTATATTTTAATATATATATATATATTACAATTTTATTAAGTCATGCTAATTTTTTTGTTATTAATCTAACGGATAGTTAATAGTATGATACAATTTACTTAAATTAAAATATTAAATGATAAAATTGATAACATTTATCTTTAAAAAATAAAATGAGAAAAAATAATATCTTGAATCAAGGATGAAAAAGTTAAGTTAAGTTACTTGTATCTAATTCTTCATTGCTATCACTCAGTGAGATTTTGATCTCCACGTATCTTAGATCGATACTTGTGTCCATTTCTTAGCCTTCGACAAAGATTGTGTTTGGTAAGTCAAATAAGCTAGCTTATAACTTATTTAACTACCTTATAAGTTTGTTTGACTAAATTAATGTTGTTTGATAAATAAGCTTATTGAGATAATTTACGACTTTTTGTGAAACGCTAGTTACACTAGCGTATAGTTTCAACCGAAAGTTTTTCCAAATTTTATTTCAAATTTACCCCAAGTTTCAGAACGGCTACTGCTCTCTGTTCACGTTTACCTTCAGCATTCCGTTCTCCATTTTGGGTTTCTTCTGCTTCAATTTCTTTTTTTTCTTCTTCTTCTTCTTCTTCTTCTTCTCTTTCTTCTGTGATATCTTCGCATCCTCTACAAAGCTTTTCTTTGCTTTGCTGTGACACTTTGCTTTCTAATCGCTTCTAGCTACCCTTTGCTTCTTCTCCTGCTTTCTCTTTCTCTCTTTACATAAAAATTCCAATCAAACTTTTTTGTCTTCCTGAAAAATCCACTGAATTCAAAAGATCTCAGCTTTAATCTACGCATGCCACTCGTAAGTAGAGAATGTCATAAGCCTATCTCTTCAAGTACATCATCGATGATACTGGTAATTCAATTTTCTCACTGTTTTTGTTACTTGGTTGATTTCAATTAACTTCAATTTTAATAGAAAGTGAATTTGAGAATTGGGTACTTGTGAATCATATTTGTGGTTGCAATTTGATCTGGGTTTTGCTGTATGGTACCGTTGAATTTTAAAATTACCTATTTTTTAATTTCTCTATTTGATGAAGAATCTAGATTCATGAATTACATGTAACTTGCCTCAGCTTCACTTTTTGGTTGAATTTGTCATATTTAGGCTTGCTTTTGGTTTGTGTTGATGACAAAAATGAATGATGGTGCCTAATATGACAGCCAAAGAGATTTCGCATAGTCAGCAATTTTTCACCTTAACGACACTTTACTACAGCATTCATAGGATACATTTTTTCTCCTTCAAGTTTTTTCCTGTGTACCTTGATTGTTTGTTTGTTTTTTTGTAGGAGTTGGAAAGTCATGTCTTCTACTTCAATTCACGGATAAGTGATGTGTTTGCTTAGCCATAGGGGGCAGCAAAGGTCTGAAATTTTCAAAAAAAATTTCTCCCCTTTGGCTGAGAAAACCTCCCAAGAATTCACTGGTTTGAGGTCCCAAATACCCCTAGATTAAATATAGAGTGAAAGTAGAGCTTACTAACCTTTAGTTTAGCTCATTTGTAGTGGAAGTGCATGGATCTTCACACCAGGAAAGTCCTCCATACGGCCTCAAAAGCTTCCTCTCCAAGTGCTAGCTTGTTGAGGGGCTTGATTGGGACTGAATGGAGCCAAGAACCGGAAATTTTTCGGCCTTCTTCTCCTTCCTCCATGGTTCGGCCATGGAAGGCCGAAAATCCTCCATTTTTGGCTTCTCCTTTTTTGGATTTTCCCAAAAGCCAAGTTTCGTGTGTGTGTGTGTTTTGGCCGGTCAAAATGGCAAAGGGAGATGAGTGAAACAGTGCCGTTTTGGCTTAAGTCCCTTAGGCCAAAACGACGTCGTTTTGGGGGGGAGGATTAGGCAACTTTTTGCCTATTTACAATTTTGCTCCTAAGCTTTCCAAAAGCTTTCTTTTGACCCTAAAGCAATTTCACCAAATTACAGTCTAGTCCTTGGACATCAAATATGTCCAAAATATAATATTATCATTAGCCATATCATTTTCTATTATGTGTGTGACCCAGTAGGCTCTCGATCTATTGATAAAAGTCTAAAATGCCCTTCAAACCTTTTAAAGGCATATGAAATTAATCCAATTAATTTCCTGATCAATTTCTTCAAATTAATCAATTGGACTTTAAGCTATTAGTGGACTCTAG
>JANHAO010028222.1:0-10666 GCA_026873985.1 Saraca asoca
TAAGATTGTGGCTTCATGATCTACTTTAGAAGAGAAAGGTAGAAACCAAGCAATGCATTAAGCTTTTGATGTGTTTGCTTCTTGGATGAATCTTGACTACTTAGGATAGATTCATTAATCATTCCAAGGTTTCTTGCTCTGATTATTGACAATTGAATGAACATTTAGTGATCTAGGATGCATTGATCTCAAGTTGATTCCCTCGGCTGGTTACATGTTATTTGTTGTGTTTTGTTTCTATATTGCATGTTTAGTGTAGTTGCTATTAGTAGTTAGTTCTGCCAACCCCCTATTTACATCTCTTAATTGATTAATATCATCCACAAATGATCTTTGGGTTCGACCCGATGTTGCTTTATGCTACAAGTAGAGTAGTGTAATCCAATTTATAAATTTCTAATTTGACGGCCTCGACAAGCCGAACATCATGAACCCAGTGAATCTCTAACCTTAGTTAGGAGTTAAACGAGTGGATTGAACCAGTTCACTAACTTTCAACTCTAAAGAGCTCTTCATACTGAGACCTTGGCTGTTGGGATCCCCTCTTTGGCATAGTGACTCTAACTTTTCTCTATGTGCCTTGGCTTATGCCTGGGCCAATGCTCTAACTATCTCTATCAACTCCTTCACAGTATTTTCAAGAGCTTCTTGGCACTGGAACCAAATATGGGCTCTGTTGACCTCAAATGTGACAGGTTAGTATGGAGTGGGAAGTGCCATGCTAACTACAGCACCTGTGATGGGGGTAGTAGAGTCTTGTTGCAGCTATACCTGACCTTCAAGCTGGCTAGCGATGACTTTTGTGCTTTTGGTGGCTTTTCCTCTTGCCATTGTAGTTAAAACAATTTTGTCAAAAATGAACAAAATGCAGTAGGGGCCCTCCTTCTAGTGCCAAAATGTTGACGATAAAATCCAATCAACAGGTATGAGTTTGATATCACCCCAAATTGTAAATTGAAGACACGAGTTAATGGAAAAAAAGAGGAAAAAGAGGAAGAAGAATAGCTAACACCAAAAGCTTTTATCATGGTTTAGGTAAAACCAAATAAGCCCCTATGTCCATGGTGGATTGTATTAGCTTTGTGTGATGGTTTCTCCGCGTAACTCAATGGAAATACAGTATTAGTGCTCTCTCACTATTCCAGTAGAATGTCTACATGAAATTTTTTTTACTATCTATATTACAATGGTCTTCTCCTCCTATTTATAGAAGAGAGGAAGGTTACAAGTTTAATTTGGCAAATAAAAAAATGATTATTTTCACTGCATCAAGCAATAAATACTAGGCATTTGATAATAAATGCTGGGTAAGTCATTGTCAAACTATTGGGGGCTGATGTGTTGGTTTTGGAGGCTAACCTGTCAGTTAGGAATGTGTGCCCCCAATTGATGACTAAGCTTCTGTACTCATGCTCAACTTGCTATCTTAGTGACTTGGACTCATATTAGGTAATCTACTGGCCATAGGGATTGATCTCATCACTAGATCTATCCAGAGTGAGCTTACTAGAAGATGGTCTGGGCACTGTGTTCCATTTAGTGAGCTGGTGCCTTTCTTAGCGAGCCGAGTTCTTACTTTAACCTCGACCTATGTTCTAAGGTTACAGCTAGTGAGCTGATACCTCCACTGAGCGACCTCAGTTGTTGGGTGATTTAGGTCCCTCTTTTAGCTGGGCTTGGTTTCTTATTGGGCCTTAGCCAATCTATTTTGCATTGTCCAGAAAATACCCATAATAGTATCCTTTAGTGCCCAACACTCCAAGGTGTTATGTCCAACCAACACTCTGAGGTATTATGTCTGACCTCATTATGATATGGGCAAAATTTATCTTTATTGCTCCTAAATTTGCTGAGAGTCCATAGAGGCTTAGGCCTCTCAAAGTCTTCTTTATCCCTCTTTACTATAAGAATCCTATCTTGTGTGTCAGATAGCATGCTATAACTTTCATGGTGACCTTAACATGGAGGTTACACGATTCTTGCCCTCTTCGTGAGCTGAAAATTGGAGTCTACCTTCCGATTATCATCGCCCTTTTTCTTACTTTGAGTGGAGCTATTCACTTCATCCTTCTGCTTAGACTCCTTTGTGCCAAAGGTCTCCTTCCATTTGATCTGCTTAGCAGCTCATTCATAGAACTCGGTAAGATCCTTAATTGAGGACTTGTACAGGCTTCTATATAACTTTCCATCTTTGTAGAGTCCCATGGAGATTATTGCCAGAATGGTTTCTTTCAAGGGATTTTCTACTGAATTAGCCTTGAGTCTAAACCTGGCAATGTAATCCTTTAGTGACTTATGCTTATGCTGAAAGATCATCACGAGATGGCAGGGGACAAGAGCTGCCTCTTCAAAGCTTGGTATTGGGTGATGAACTTTTGTTAACATTCCTCCCAATGACATATTGAGTAAGTTGGAAGATTTTTGAACCATGGCCAAGGTACACTCCCTAAAGTAGCTAGGAAAACTCAATATTTGACTAGAGGATTAATTGTTTACACATCCATCTGAACATTGAATGCATCTGATGGTCATAAGGATTAGTGTCTCCATTGTATGGTGGAATCATGGGGACTTTGAGCTTGAGAGGGAAGGGCTATGCTTCAATCTCTTTGGAGAACAATAACCTTTCTTCATAGTGAGCTTGATCATTTAGAGGTCAAAGACGTTCCTATAATTGGATCATCTTTTGAAACAAGTCTTCCACCAACGGGTCTCGTGCCTCAAACCATTCAATAGAAGATTGTTGGCTATCTCAACTGTCCTGGTCATGAGAGTAGCAACCTAAGGTTTGTTCTTGGTTAGCTTGACTCAAACACCTAGCTTGCTACTGCTAGTGAATGTTTCTAAGTATAGCAACCTCAGCTTGCCTTTGTATACCTTGAGTTTATGATTGTGCTAGCAATATGACTACTCTAGTCAATTCTCCCATCATATTTTCCAATTTCTCCTTGTACTGATACCAAGTTTGTGTCCTATCGATGCCATTAACAATAGCAACATGTTGATAAGAGCTAGCTGGGGGTAAACTAGTAGCAACACCTATGATGGGAGTAGTGGAGGAGCCCGTTGTGGACACATGACCTTCCGATAGATGAATGAGAGTGTTTGAAGTTCTGGTGGCTCTTCGTCTCACCATTACAATAGCAAAAAATGAACTAAGATATAGATGAGTCCCTACAAATGGCACTAAAATGTTAACAGTGGATTTTAGTTTAATCCAAATCCAGCCAATTCAAGAAGTTCTTTTGGACTCAAATTGCAATTTAGTTATGCTAACTGAGGAATGAGGAGATGGAGATGAAGAACCATAACAACACAAAAAGATTTTTAATGTGGTTTGGCCAAAACTGGACAGCATTGGTCCCTACGTCTATGGTAGCTTTTATTGATCTGGAGAAATTTCCACAGAGTTTTGGTATTAATTTTTTATCTCTCAGAATGCCTTACAATGATCTTCTACCTTTTATTTATAGAGGTTGGGAGGGTTACAAGTGTAATTTTACAAGTTATAATTTTGTTACTTCAAAACAAATGTATAAGATAGCCTAGACTACTACAAAATGGTTTCTGTAGGCTGTTAGCTGACTTCTATAGATTGCTTTCTATAGGTGGGTCCTACACACTACTTCTTATAGATAGATCCCATGAATCTTAGTCTGAGAGGGGTCCTTGCTTCAGGTTTACCCTTGACGAGCCTTTTGCTAGGTAGGAGGTTGCATTTACAAGATGGGACTCAAGCTATAGTTACTAATGGCCTTCAGTTAGCGAGGTCAAGCTTGCAAGCTCGCTCTAGGTAAAGCAAGCTCATGCAAGACAACTTGTGAGCTATATGAGCTAGGGCTCATTCCTTAGCAAGCTGGGGCTTTTACCTCTCTCCATGCTCATATAACTAGCAATCTAACGAGCTTGGTTGTTTCTTCATTTGGACTTGTCTGTTGCGGGCCTTTGGTAGCCCATTTTGTGTAGTGCTAAAAATCATCCATAACAATTTGCTTACCCATCTTGAGTTCAATTATAGCCTTAAATTTCTTAAAGGCATCTTATGAAAAGTTCTACCCATTCAAATCTCAAATGGCTATCAATATATGTGATGAAATATTTGTATCCATCTATAACACTAGGTGAAATGGGTCCACTAATATCATTGTGGATCAATTCTAGAACTTTTTGTTTTTTGGTTGTTTTCCCTTTTCTAGCTTTTTTTGTGATTATTCCTTTGATGCAATCTATACAGGTGTTGAAATAAGAGAAATCTAGATCATGCAAAAATCCTTTTATCAATTTCGCTATCTTTTCTTAAGAAATATGGCTCAAGTGCTTATTCCAAAGCATTGAGAATTTCTTATCTATTTTACCCCATTTCTTTCCAATAATTGTGTTTATAGAATTTGCAAAATTGGGGTCTAAATCAAGTTTATAAGAACTATTGCACAAAAAATCAGTGCCAATAGTAGCATAATCATAAAGTAAATTAAAATTGCCATTTCAAAAATAACAAGAATATCCTTTTTGGTATAATGAAACAACTAAAGTCAAGTTTCTTCTTATGGAAGGTATATAAATAATATATTTTAGTTCTAAAACATGAGCAGTAGATGAAAACAAAGAAACAGCTCTTATATGCTCCACTTGCACTTTATCTCCATTCCCTAGTCTAACCATTAATTCTTTATCACTTGTCTTGCTTAGATTTTTTAGCTCTTATAAAGAACTTGTTACATGAATGGTTGCACTAGTATTTAACCACCAAGTATTTAATGAAACATTAATGCTATTGGATTCAGAACATACTAGGACTAGAGGATTATATTTCTTTTTCTTCTCAAGGCACTTTTTGAATTTGAAGCAATTAGCCTTTTTGTGCCCATACTTCTTGAAGGACTTGCAAGATCCTTTAAACAAAGACTTCTTAGGTTTGTAACATTACTCCCGCATCTTATTCTTCTTCCTTTCATAATTTGACTGTCTTGTTGTTTTTCTAAAGTGGTTTATTTCTTTGTCTAGAACTGAACCATAAGAAAAATGTTTGACATCTTGAATCTTCCTTAGCTTGACTAACAATGAATATCATCTCATTGATAGCCCATTTACCCTTTTAGGTATTGTAAAAGGTCTTTAGAACACCAAACTAAAATGATAGATATTATAAAGCATGTCAAATCAGGAAGTTGTCTTTTGAGTTGTCATTCATATTTTTGAGTTGATTGTGATAATGCATTAGTTTCATGATATGCTCATGAACTTTGTTGACTCCATTTTAAGCAAAGAGAGGTATTGAATCTTTTTAGCCTTGTCAAACTTGATATTTTTTTTAGCCATAGAATCCATGAAAACCTTAGCATGTTGTGAGCTAACAACACTTTGCCTGATGGTCTCATCATAGTGTATTTTATCACTATTGTTATGGGTGATTTTCGATTCTGTGAAATGGACTAGCAAAGGCCCGGTAGTAGACAAGTTCAAGTAAAGAAAGAGCCAAGCTCACTGGATTGCCAACTTCACGAGCATGAAGCAAGGTTAAAGCCTTAGCTCGCTACTTGCAAGCTCACATAGCCAAAGGCAAGCTTACGAGGTTCATCCTCACTGATCGAAAAGCTAGCAGTGACCCAGACTAGGTCTCAGCTTGTGGATATGATCTCCTTGCCCAACCAGGGGTTGAGGAAAAAAACTGAAGCAAGGACCCTCTCAGACTTGACTTATAGGACCAGTTTGTAAAAAGCAACGTGTAGGGCCCATCCACAGAAAATAATCTTCATAAGTCAGTTGACAGCCTATAGAAGCCATTTTGTAGTAGTCTAGGCTTTGTCTTGTACATTTATTTTGATATAATAGAAATATAAATTATGTAATTATATTTGTAACCTCTTTCCCTTTATAAATAGGAGGAAGGAGCTCCTTGTAAGACATCAAGGCTAAAATAGCATATTATAACTTTGCTAAACTTTCCAAAGAAATACGAAGCTATTGTTGACATAGGGACCAGTGCTGCTTGGTTTCGGTTGAACCATGTTAAAACTTTCTTGTGTCTTACAATTCTTTCTTTCTTTTCTTCATTTTCTGCATTGTTCTCATATTTGCATAATTAGAGTGTAGTTTGAGTCCAAAAGAACAACATTGGTTGATCGGATTTGGCAGAACCAAAATCTATCATCAATATTTTGGCACTGTCTATGGGGACTCATATGCATCTTGGTTCATTTTTTGTAGCTATAATGGTGAGAAGAAGAGCCACCAGAGCCTTAAATGCATTGGTTGACCCTCTAAAAGGTCATGTATCTACAATAGACTCCTTTATCGCTCCTATCATAGGTTTTGTTGTCGGTTTGCCCCCAGCTGGCTCCTATCAACCTGTTGCCACTGTTAATGGCCTTAATAGAGCACAAATCTGGCATCAGCACCAGGAGAGGCGGGAAAATATGATGGGAAAGTTGACTAGAGCAACTATAATCCTAGCATAAATTAGGCCCAGGGTGTGTAAAGGCAAGTCGAAGCTGTTACACTTAAGAATGTTTGCCAACAGTAGCAAGTTGGATGCTCGAATAGAGTTAATCAAGAAGTTTCTCCAGGTCACTGTTCCCTTGACCAGGAGAGTTAAAGGGATCAACAATCTTCCAGCCAATGATCTAGGGCACGAGACCTACTATTAGAAGAGTTGTATCAAAAGATGAACTAGTTGGAGGAATATATTTGAGCCCTAAATGATCGAGCTTGCTTCGAGGAAAGGTCACCATTCTCCATTGAGATCAAGACTCAACCCCTTCTAGTCAAGCTCAAAGTCCCTACGATTCTACTGTACAATGGGGACATTGATCCTTATGACCATTTGGACACATTTAATGCTCAAATGGATTTGCAAATGGTTGATCCTCTAGTCAAATGTCGAGTTTTCCTAGCTACTTTAGGGAGTGTACCTCAGGCATGGTTTAAAAGCCTTCTAGCCCACTCGATATGTAGTAGGGAAGAGTTTCAGCAAAAGTTCATTACCCAGTACTGAGCATTGAAGAGGCGGCTTGTGCTCCCTTGCCATCTCATAATGATCTTCTAGCGTAAGCATTAGTCGCTGAATGATTACATTGCCAGGTTTAGACTCAAAGTCAACTTAGTGGAGAATCCATCCAAGGAAACCATCTTGGCAACAATCTTTATGGGACTCTATAAAGATGGAAAGTTGTATAAAAGTCTATACAAGTCTCCAGTGAAAGACTTAATTAAGTTTTATGAGTGAGTTGCCAAGTAGGTCAAGCAGGAGGAAATTTTTTGCTTAAGTAAGCCTGATCGGAAGGACGAGAAGGATGGCTCCATCTATAGCAAAAAGAGAGGTAATATAGATCAAGGTGACCACTTTGATGGGCGAACCACGAAGAAGTCCAAAAGCACCAAGGATGAGTGACCTCAGCCCCTGGGATGCCATGAGCACTACAGCATCCTATTAGACACCCAAGATAGGATATACATGACAAAGGCTGATCAAGAAGACTTCGGGAGGCCCAAACCTTTGAAGGTCCCATACAAGCAAAGGAACAGAAAAGAGTTTTGTACTTACCACAATGAGGTTGGGCATGGCACCTCAAATTGTCGGGAGCTCAGAGACATAATTAAAGACCTGATCAAGAGAAGTCACCTAAAAGAGTACATGGCATGACCTGTATAGTAACAACTCCAGTGTCCCCAGCGAGACCCTAATAAAAGCAAGGGAGCTCGGTTAGAATTACACATTGATGATGTATTATAACTTATAAGCTAGTGTTAATGCTTCCTTCTTTGTCTTTGTTGAAAGAAACTTTATTTTACTGTTGGCCTAGCCCTATGGCAATCTCTCCATTACATACATCTAAATTGCTCTTCACTACCAAGAGTGCACGACCCTTTGGGCTCGCATGTGGCCAGCTTCCTTAAGCAACATATGCATTTAGATTACCAACCACGACCTTTGGTTTGATTGAGGCATTGTGGCGCTAAAAATATCCATAGACTATTTGCAAACTGTGACCTTTGGTCAGGTTGAGGCACTATGGCACTAAAAATATCTATAGAACTCTTTGCCAACTGCGACCTCTAGTCTGGTTGAGGCACTATGGCGCTAAAAATATCCATAAAACTCTTTACCAACTGTAACCTCTAGTCCGATTTAGGCATTGTGGTGCTAAAAATATCCATAGACTCTTTGCCAATTGTGACCTCTAGTCTGATTGAGTTGCTATAGTGTTAAAAATATCCACAGACTCTTTGCCAACTATGACCTCTGGTCTGGTTAAGGCATTATGGCACTAAAAATATCCACAAAACTCTTAGCCAATTGTGACCTCTAGTCCAGTTGAGGCATGGAGACACTCAAAACATACTCATTTCTTCAGCTTGCATATGACTTACTACTAGACGTAACTCTTATGCAACCTACTTATACATTACTCATCATTGAGGCATTTTGGTTCTTAGATCTATTAACGAATGCAATCGATTAGTTATTCAAATATTTAAGTTTTATTATGATTTACAGATTACATTATCATCTATGATATGTAGAATATTTAGTATAATATGCAAGAATCATAAAGAACAGTTCATTCATTAAAAAGCCTCAACGAGGTAAATTTACAAGATTTGGAATACAAATCAAAGCAACACTATAGCTATTAGATTATGAAAAGAAGGTAGGCTGCTGGGAGACAAACTCCCACCGATCAGGGGACTAAGGAGCATGCCAGATCCATAACTTTCCTCTTCCAGCCATCCTCCCCAGCTACAAGCTGCTTCTTAGCTTCACTCTTAATGCTGAGGATTCCAAAGAAACACATTGGAGTGGCTGAAAAGGAGGAACCCTATAACATTACCATGAGGAAATAATCCAAGATCTATGCAAGATTTTTCCTCATTCTTGGAGAAGGAGAGTTGCCTGTAAGGGCTTCCTATACAACAAACCATGCACATCTCTCCAGAAAAGCAGACCACCAAAAATATAGGAGGCTTTTCTAAGGCATTCATTAGGCCACTCAATAAAGAAGGAAGAGAGCTTCCCATGCTTTAAATAGACCAGCTTAGTCTCACCAAAAAGTCTGGAAAAACTCTTAACCACTTTCATTGAATGTCTTAGAAGGCAACGAGATAGACTCGCCAATGGCTATAAAGCACGAATAGCCGAAGGTATAGCCTGGAACAGATGAAACAACAGGCTAAACAAAGACTTTGATTGCACGATAATTCGTAAAAAAGGCCTTTTCTAGTAAAATTGCAACCCCTAGCATGCAAAGTGAGCTTAGAGTTAGGGGGTTAATGTTATGGGTGATTTCTGATTCTATGAAATAGGTTGGCAAAGGCCTGGCAGTAGACAAGTTCAAGTAAAGAAAAAGCCAAGCTCGTTAGATTGCTAGCTTCATGAGCATGAAGCAAGGCTAAAGCCCCAGCTATGCAAGCTCATGAGGTTCATCCTTGCTAACTGAAAAGCCAGCAGTGACCCAGACTAAGTCCTAACTCGTGGATACGATCTCCTCGCCCAGCCAGAGGCTCGTTGAGGGAAAAATTGAAGTAAGGACCCTCTTAGACTTGACTTGTGGGACTAGTCTACAAGAAACAGTGTGTAGGGCCCACTTGCAGAAAGCAATCTTCAGAAGTTAGCTAATAGCCTGCAAAAGCCTTTTTGCAATAGTCTAGGCTTGTCTTGTACATTTATTATGATGTAATAGAAATACAAATTATGTAATTACATTTGTAACTGATAACAAAATATTTGACACATTTATTTATCCTTATACTTAGCATTTTAAGGTCTAAAATGGCATGTTTCCAGCTGTGTTAGTGTGTATATGCGAATTAGTGTCAATTGGCATCATTTGGAAAATTTTGCATAATTGGCCATAATTGAGCAGTTTCTGTAATTTGGAAATATCTTGAGATACACTTGTCTAATTTATGTGATTTTTATCTTGTAGGAAATATAAGAGATATATCTACAACTTTGATGAAGACCTCTAAGGCTAAATCACATGTTTGGTTATCTGAACTTTGAGTTGAAACCAACACCAAAATTTTGCTAGAATACTGTCTCTGGCAGCTGACCTTCATGCATTTAGAAGACAATATCTTGAGCTAGGAAGGTCCAAATTAGGTGAAACTAAGCCCAAATGGAAGCTAAGACATAATGCCATAACTTTTATGAAGGCTTCTTGAGTTGAATGAATCATTTTAGGTGTCAAAATTAGGTTGCAATAGAGAGGCAGATCTACTATAAAATGGGCCCTAACCCCAATTGACATGAGCTTAAGCCCAATTGCAACACCCTTTGCTCCAGCCCAAAACTAGCCAACTGGAGACCTGAAAGACAGCAGGAAAAAGAGGGAAATTAGTTTGCATTGAGCCCCCAACATGCAATGGCAGAGAGCATCTTCCAGCTAGCCATTGTTTGCCTACATACCTATGCAACTAGCTTGTCCTCTTTTGACCTAGGACAAAAACCATTTTTAGCTGAGCTTTTTTATTTAGTTTTTGTGTGTTTTTAGCTGTGTATTTTTGTGAGGGCAGAGCAAGATTTTACTGCCCTCCTTTCTATATTTTTCTACCTCCATGGAAGGCTAGTTTGTAAACCAATCCAAGGGGCTGAAACTTGAAGATTAATATGGAGATTTTGCTCCTTCTTTCTGCATTCAATTTGTGAGTTATTTCTCTTCCTTTT
>JANHAO010028223.1:0-10660 GCA_026873985.1 Saraca asoca
ATCATTTATAGGAATTAATATTAGTATTTCATACGATAAAATTAAGTTACATTTACACATGGGATTGTTAAGCGAAGAGGGATTACCCACTCACCTTGGACTCAAATTGTCCACTGAAAGAAAATTCTTCTATGACATCACAACTGAGATATCTACATCTTCAACACTTTTACAATGATGTTTCTGAAGTAATTTAACAACAAAATACCATTTTTTTAAGAATTTCACACATAAAGGTTTCTATACAAAGAACTTGATATCTCACGGTTACTACGAAATAAATCTTTTATTCTAGGGTGACTTACAAAGTTCCAAACAGTCCTCCCTCAGCTCGCCACCGGTCGGAGTGCCGGCGGCGGCTTAGAAGTCTCACTTGATCGAACCAGACCAAGAACAGGGGATGTCGAACCTTGCAAGCTCATCCAGCTAAAAGCCACCCCAACCACCACCGGAGAGCTCGCTGAAAAAGAGAAGGGAAATAGGTTACCTAAGAAAGTAGAAGTTCGGCCTATGCCGGCCGAATGAAAATCGTCACCGGAGCCATAGGAAGCTTCAACTACAGCAACCAAACACATGAAAAGAAACCTTATAGCAAAAGGGAAAATGAAAAGCTAACAGCCCGAGTTCGGGGGTAAGTAAGGCAGCAATCTGACAACAAGGATTCTAGTGCTGAAGGGAGCTTCTCCAGATGCTTCTGGAGTAAGCTTGAAAGCTCTCCTCTGTTCGGGCCAAAGAGACCCGTGAGGAAAAAAGGGGAAAAATTGGGTTGTATTAAATTTTTTTATCATTAATATAACTTATGCCAAAAGTAAGTGAGAGAGAAAAAAAAAAGAAAAAGACAAAAGCTTTTAAAGAAAAGAAAGAAAGAAAAACTAGAGTTTTCTAGAGAAAGAGAAGAGTGTACCGGGAAAAGGCGGTGGCTTGGGGGAAATTTATAATTAAAATTCTTTTTGAAAAAATTACATTTTGGCCCCAAAGTTTTGGCTATTCCAAAAGTTACCCCATCAAAATCAATAGTTTTCAATTTAGTCCCTGAAAACTTTTCAATTTAGTCCTTTTATTATCATTTCATTTTTCATTCTTTTATTTATTTATTTATTTATTATTTCTAGGTATTACAATCCCATCCTAGAAAAGTAAGATGGATAATAATTCAATAGAAATAATAACTGACACCTACACTACCATGATATCGAGTCCATTAGGAACTTATCAAATAAACATCCACTACATTGTTATCCTAAAAATATCAGAATATGAAGCTTTACATAATGTAGAAAAGTTTCCACTTGAATCGCCAAATGTATTGGTAATGATAGCCATAGGATGGTTTGACCCTTAAAGGTCAATCATTAAGTTAAAAACTATTTTACTATCTTTTAAGGACATGTAAATAGAAAGGGCCACAAGACTTAGTTACAGTAACTTATGTTTTGATAATATGGTAAGACATAGGTTAAGGTAACTTCTTTTAGATACCCTATCTTTTAAAAAGTGCTTTTGGAAGTTTGATAGTAGAATTAGGCATTAGGATGTAGACTGGGTAGTAGTCACTATAACTGTTTAAGAACAATGTACACTTAAGCAAGACTAGTATGTGGCTTATTGGACAATACCAATGTAAATTAATAAATATTTGTATATATATTTTCTCATGAGAAACCTTATATAATGAGTTTGTCATAATTTAGTCCTTTGTATTATGATAAGATAAATTCCAAGAATAACTTAAGATAATGATAACAAATAAAGATGGCAAAAGCTAGTGAATATCTAGTGAAGGAGTGTTATTCACACCGGCCATGACCAGGACTTTAGCGTCGTGATACTTGTCAAGGAAGAAGTCAAAAAGTAAAAATTGATTTACATTTTTCATTTTTTCCCTCCAAATCTGGCTCTTTTTTCTTCCTTTCTTGAGCCACTTTATTGCATTTCATTCAACATTTTTCAAGCTCAACTCGTAAAGCAAGCTTCCTCTCACTATATTGTCTTTCTCTTCAAGTAAGCATCTCATTCCTTCATAGTAATTTTTCATATTTTGTTGCTAATTCCTCTCATCTTCTTCTTCAAGTTGGTACCAAAATCTTGCTGATTCATCAAGTATAACTTGAGTTATGAATTTTTGAATCCAAAAGTTACTCATTTTGACTATTCATCTTATAAACCCATATGAATTTTAGGTGTTTTTGAGACTTAAATCTTTTATTTCTAACCTGTTTCTATAGAATGAAATCATAATCTAATGGTATTTGACTACTCGATGAAAGAAAACTTAAAAATCCAAGAGTCTAACATGCCTTCATTCTTGTTTATGAAGGGTATTGAAGACTTTCATTAGATCCCTTTTACCTCTTTGTATTCAACCACTTCTGTGAGTAATTCTTACCTCTTTTGTGAGTTATAAAATAACTAATTAATTGTGAGCCATTGAATTGTTGTTTTTATTGAGGAAAATAGGCATTATGTGGTCTTATATTATAGATTGAGCTTGATTAGAGTTGTTGATATAAATACAGTTTATGATTGGAAAGTTTTGGTTTTATGCTTAGTTCCTTTGTGATTAAAGCTTGGCTAAGATAGCTCATGAAGCTTGGTTAAGAAATTGAGAATTGTTCTTTTAGGAATGTGTACTTGCACTGTAAACTTGTATGAATCTAGACATATGATCAAAATCGTAAGCATGATTGCGAGCTCAAAAACTTAAAATTTGAGTAAAATCATGACTAGAAGTGCAATAGTTAGATATGAGAGCTTTAATTCGACTCAAAAAGTTTTGGCTCAAAATATGAGTCTGCTTGGCTGAAGTTGCATACCTTTGGGAAGTCCAAAACTACATACAATCTGAATTGCAATCAAGATCGAAAATAAAGCTAAGAAAGGTTGATTAGAATCATGCAGAGTGAGTTCAATTTTTTATTTGAATCACAATGGCCAAAATGCATAGTCTATTTTTGTGAACATGATCATGAAATAAGTGTAAGGAAGGGTGATTTGAATCGTAAGCCCTGGAGGTAAAATATATGTTGAAATATTTTTGAAAAACTTATAAGCTATTGCTTATAATTTCTTTTCTATAATTGCATGGATTGTACGATTGGGTTTTAAAGATGATTAAATGACTAAATGATTGATTAAATAAGTATTAGCACTATTTAAATATGTTGAAAATTGAGTAATTAAATTTATAAATTTAAATGATATGGATCCTTGGATTGATATAATAATTACTGAATGCTTATATATTGATGCTATGATAACAATCTTGATGATTATCATGACAATGTGACAAAGAAAATGTGATTGTGAATGAATGTAAACTTTGTGATATGGTTGATATAAGAAATGATACAGGTTGAAAGCTTGACAATTCCCCATGAGGCATAGAATGATGATTAATAATAATGAAATGTGATTGATGTGATGAAGGGTGAATATGAATTGGATCCCGAATCTACGTGTTCTATTATGTAGCGTGGAAATAAGGCTGAACCCTAGAAGGATAAGGCTGGTGATTGTACAGATTACAAATGAAATGAAGTAACAAGAAGAATCTTGATTTTGTTTATTTATTTTACTTACTTACCTGAATTGTTATTTTATGAAATGCTGAAATGATATGATCTAGTGATTTGATAAAATAATCTGAAAAATGTGAGGCTTGATGATAATTGCATGAAGCTATAAGAAAATCATGGTTCTTTAGAAGGTGTTAGTAATAATATTGTGCAATGTTATTCAAAGGTTAATTTTTGTAACCTCATGACTTAACTATTAATTCTGGTATGAAATATAAGTACATTTGCTATGATGTATATATATTTGTTATTATTGGTAAATTTATAAGTGAAGTAAGGATTTATTTCACTGAGCCCCAAACTCACTCTTCTGTGAACCATTTTTTAGATTCTCAAAATGTTGTCGCTATTCCTCCATCAAAATGTAAGGATGATGCTAATCCCATTGAAATAACTAGTAATATGTTCACATTTTGGTTCTATAATAAGGATATGGCCATAAAGTTTCCATGAGGGCTTAGTTAGTTTAACCTACACTTTTGGTTCTATAATAAGTTATAGATTAATCTAAATTTTTTGTTTACCTTGCCCTTGAGTAGACAATTGGGGTAATATAAGGGATAATTTTTTGCTCTTAGATCATATATTTTTTTAGAAACTTGATGTGAAACCACTAACAATGATGTCTCATCAGCATATGCCTTATTTAGGCAATGCCCTTATACATTATATAAATTATGTGTATATCTTAATGTGTCTTCCTTTTTTCTTTAGTTAGATTTGATTAGCAAATATTGATGCAAGTATGAATAGGAATGAATAATAAAAACAGATTAGAAGCTGGTGATATTAATTAGGAATTGATATTCATGATGGTTATGATCAAGGATTTAGGTTGTAACACTCACAAAGTTACCTAATAAAAACCTTTCACAATGAACATACTTGTGCTAGGCAATTGCATAACAAACAAGCAAATAAAAGTTGATTGGTAGGTAAATTGGTGCTAAGGTTGAGATCTCAACTAAAAATGATAGGACCTAAAGCCTTTAATTTTTTCAACAAGACATACAAGATTATTGTACATGATCATCAAGTATTCATGTCTCTGAAGCAAACTAGGAAAAAGGTTAAAGGTTCAGAAAGAGAGCAATATTCAAGGATTAGGGATTATATAAGTGAATTGGTAAAACCCAATCCTAGAACTATAGTGAAAATCCTATTAAACAGGTTCCTATTATAATCTTTTCCAAAGTTTAATAGAATGTAACCATGCAAGAGAGGTTTCCTAGATGGTTGTAGACCATTAATTGGTCTGGATGGCTATCACTTTACGGGGTACTATTAGGGGCCAATTGCTTACAACAGTAACTCAAGATGGCAATAATAATTATTTTGTCCTTACATATGGTATAATGGAACAAAAAACAAAAAAGACTTGGAAGTGATTCATACCTAAGCTCATTAAAGATATTAGAGATGCCAAGGAGTATAGTTGAAACTTCATTTCAAATTAACAAAAGATAATTGTTTTCTTTTCTTTATTGCATTAGCTAATGTTATGTAACTATTTTCTTTAATTATTGTAATTGTATGTTGTTATACTAATATAATTGTTTCTTCCATTTTATCGAGTGATTGTTACTTGCAATGTCTAAATTATAACCTAATACCCATCATAGATTTTGTGTAAGGCACGTACAACAAAACTTTAGCAAGAGATGGAAAAGACAAGAGTTTAAAGATAAGCTTTGAACGGATGCAAGGGTTATCACAATGACAGAGTTTCAAAGGCACATGAAATTAATTAAAAGGATGAATGATAAGGCATAGGAGTACCTTAATGGAATTTCACCAGCCAATGGGACAAGATCATGCTATAACTACTACCCCAAGAATGATACTCAGCTCAATAATATGTGTGAGCAGTTCAACTTTAAAATACTCAAATATAGGGACAAGCTTACCATTACCATGGCAAAAGACATTAATGTCATATAATGAGAAAGATGAATGATAATAGGCACACCTTAACCACTTACTAGGGCCCAACATATCCAATTAAGAAAAGAAGGCTTGAGAAGGCTAAGCTAGACAATATGCTTTGGACACCACGATAAGTGAGGGATCCTAAAAGACATCATTTTGAAGCCACTTCTATGGGGGTGAAGCAAGATAAAGTCAAGGTGAACTTAAATGCCAGAAATTGTTCTTGTAGAATGGAATATATCTAGGCGCCATGTAAATATAATGTTGTTGCCTTTGCATAGAACCACCTTAAACCAGAAGACTATGCATCCTAGTTTAACTAGAGTTGCATTTAAAAAGACCTATGCTCCTTTCATTAATCTAGTGCCAAGTCAACAATATTGGGAAACAACAACTGTTGAGACCATTCATCCCTTATATATGACAAGCCAACTAGGTGTCTAAGGAAGCAGAAAAAGAAGAATAAAGAAAAACCAATGAATTCCTACAAACTCAAAAGAAGATATGGAAAAATAAAGTGCGCCAAATGCCAACGATTTAGTCATAATGCCAAAGGCTGTAAGAATCCACTAGTTGATCTTTAGGCAAAGAATCTACCAATTAATCCTTAAGCAAACAATCCACCAGTTACTAAGAGGAAGAGGGTGTAGTCTAACTCATAAAGCACTAAGTTGCTAGCAAACCCTCCTCAAGCATCACAATCAACAACAGGCTTTGAATTTGCATTTTAATCTATATAGGCAATAGCCAAGACAAAACATGTAGTTTCAATTTGTGCCAAAGTTGTGATTTTCTATTTTAAGACATAGTTGGCTAATTAACCCGAAATCAGTTTCTATTTTGGGGCATATTATGTACTTTAATTTGTGCCTAGGCTATGAATTCTAGTACATTATTATAATCTCTGCGACTATGTATTACGCAGGGTGCAATTTGAATGAAGTATGAATTTCTTTGTTTATTATAATTCTTGCTACTATGTATTATGCAAAATGCAACAAAAGGTAATTATGCAGGATGCAATATGTAATAGGACCAGTGTTTTTGGCCTTTTAGTGAGCTAATTAGTTAGTATTTCAATATGTAATTTTAACTTATTACCTTTAAACAATTATCATTTTAAATTGTGACCAATGTTTATGCATCTTAGTTAATTTGCAATTGTCATTTTAATTTACAATTTTCACTTTCCACACTTTAAATTTGCATTTTGCATTGTTACACTTTAAACAATTGGCATTTAGAATTGTTCAACTTGCATTTTGAATTATTACACTTCAAACAATTAGTATTTCAATTACCAATTCAATGTTTAGTAAATTGGTTTAGAGCTGTCAAATTGAACACAAACAACAAATTTGTAGAAACTAGCCATTTCTATAAAACAACACAAACGACAAAATACAACCAAATTCATCACAATAATATCAATTTGCATTGATTAATTTTTGGCATTACATTGCTCAAAATCCTTCAATAATTAAGCCCCTAATCAACTATCCTAGAAACCTTTAGAACATAATGTATACAAAGAACAGAGCTACAACCAAAACCCTCAAAACCCAACATAAAGGCTTCATTTTTTTTACTTTTTCCATCACTTTAAGGACCAATTTATTGACTTTATCTAAGTCACATTCATATACCCACTCAAATAATAAAATTGTCCTCCTTGGTTGCTTTTAGATCTCAGTGTCAACAAGGTAGCCTTGGCACCATAGCCACAAAACTTCATTATGTTTTGAGCTTGGTTGAATTGCAAGAATCTATTCGAATGGTAACTCACTGAGGATGCATTAATGCTTACTTTGAGTTGATGGTTGCTTCTTGTTGGATGTCTATCATACTTGAAGGTGCATGCGCATTGACAATTAAAGCATGTCTGAGAATGATCTTGGGAGTTGACGATCTCTCTTTGCAAAGCAACGAAGGTTCACAAGAGCATGTCAATATTCACTATTAAATTAGGGATTTAATTCTCCTTTTTACTTCAAATTACGTCGTTGGATAGATTAGGTGAGCTATTAGCATCCAATGTATCATTTAACATGACACTTAGACTCTTAACAACCTATATATATAAAATCTGTTAATCATAGTGGGACAAGCTTGTCAGAGGAATGAATTTGTTATTACGGAGCATATTTTCAAAACCATTAATGTCACTTTTGCATATTGAGGGACGAATGACAAGTGGATTACAAATTCAAAAATGATTTTATTAATTTTCTCATCTAACTTATCTCCTCCCAGTACTTTTATCCACTGATTTTTAATGAAAATTGAATTTTTTTTTTGCTCAAACATTGATTAAATTTCCAAGCTCCAGGAAATTTTCTTAAAGTATTTACGTACAGTGACCTCTAAGAAGTCTTATTGTAAAATTTACCCAATAGGGAGTGCAAGAAAATGGATAAGTTATGGATTGTTCCAATAAATCAATTTTCAGCATATCCTATATATGTCACAATGCTAATGGCAGCATCAATCCACCAACAAAAAAGGAAGAGCACATGCAACACAAGAAGACGCTACTTGGCTTAGAAACCAAAATAGGCAAAAATCGGTGCTATTTTTGCATGGTGTTGAACATTATGCATTCAGTTTTTCAACGTGTCAAAGTATGTAGTCACTCTTGCATTGCTGAACAAGGAATTATATAAGATTGGTTTAAATTTAAGCCATGTTCTTGAAACCAATCATTGTATGCTTCCTGCAGATCAAAGTATATTACTCACCATTTGAAAAAAATAATTAATAATGGTAGATTGCAATCCATATACGTTAAGCCAGATTGTCCCATGCAATCTATTAGCCATTCACCGCGTATCGCTTTCGCACATGATCAGCCTTCCTCGTTTGTCCGTTGCTTGCTTACACAGTACTCTTTTTCCGACTTTCTGGTCCTTTCGAGGGAACAACAAAGTTTGTTGATGATGACTGATCCATGAATGAAAGAAACTTACAATAACGCCCGTGATCCATGAAACTTGGGGCATGTGCCCATCGTGCTAGTGCTTTAATTTCCAATTGCTCCTCTACATTCTTCAGGGGATGAGAAGGTAAATAACTAAATAATTTAGAATATTGGCATTCCTTTCTTTTTATTTTACTAAGCCCAAAACATAGGGAAACATATCAAAAACATTAAAAAAAAAAACAGAATAAATTATAAATACTTCTTTTGAATTTTAATATAATTACACTCTTATTTTTTTATTTTCAAGAATATACATTACTCATCTTTTTTATATATATTGAAACTTATTTTATTTTATTTTAAATATATATTTATTTCTCATACTTTAAAAAAATATAAAAGATAAAATTATATTTTTAAAAATAAAAGAAATTAAATATAATTAAACTAAATTTTAAAAATCTAATTTCGAGAAAAAAAAAAAAGAGTTAAGAAAACACAGATCTCAACTTTTTCAATGGTGAAGTTAGTGACAGGTGAAATAGGTAAAAGTAAAACTGATTTTGTGATCTCCGATGGATATTTAACGGGTCAGGAGGACCATGAGCGTACACCGTACAAAGGTTTTGTAAGGAAGCTGGTGTCGTCTTCGTCCCTATAATCTACTGCCTTATTCTCGGCACAAATGTTACCAGCAGAATAACTGATATTTCTTTGTCTTTTTATCTTGTTTTTCTCTGAGGCGAAGGACGGAAGTAGGAAATTTTTCTTGAGGTTGAGATTCACATCTACATAACATGTTGTTGAAAAATATTATTAAATAAATTAAAAATTAAAAATAAATATTTTTAATTCTATTTTGAATTTTTATATACTAACGTATTAAATATTATTTAGTTAGATAATTTTTATTATACTACATATTAGTTTATGTGATTGAATGAATAAAAATTAAAATAGAAATCATAAATTTAAATATATCAATGATTTTTTTATGTCATGAAAATAATTATTATACAAATTTCATAATATAAGATCATTTAAAAAATAAAATATAAGGGAGATAAATTATTCAGACATAACGGATTTTTTTAATAAAAATTTAGAGTACATATACATAAAATTATAAAGTACAAGTACATATAGTTCAAGAAAATGATAACAAACAAAATTCAAGATTCATATATATAATATAACTAACCTACAAGGAAGATAATATTTTTTTATATACATAATTTAAGATATATATATATATATATATGTGTGTGTGTGTGTGTATAACAAGACCATCAATTATAATTTCATGTTCTTAGTGATATAATATATTTAGACATTATTCTAAAATCATTCTTATAAGCTAAAAAATATTAAAATATATTTCTTATAATTCAATATGATAATTTTTCAAAAGAGAAATGAATAATAAAAGATATTGTGTAATATATATAATTAATAATCAACATTTTAAAAATTTAAGAGACAAAATTTTGATTTAAATTTTCATTTAGGGTGAACAGCAAAATTTAGGATACTAAATATATAACACAAAACCTTATGGCCTGGCAATTGAGGCCTCGAAGCCATAAGGTAATTCCTCCCCTGTTTAAGGCTATTTTGCTAGTCTCTAAAAACTAATTAAATGAGTTGTTGAAGATAGTATTTAAATTTTATATGTTTATTATTTACTTGATATTTAAAAAATTAATTTTTTATCTAAATAGGATTATAGTGAAAATAGGTTTTTAAACATTCCTATTTGAGGCTAGTTTCCTTTTATCTAATTTTTTCATGATCGTTTTCTTTCAAGTGTAAAGTTTTTCCTGTACAGTTTGTTTCTTCCATGGCAAAAAAAGCCTCTCTCTATGCATATTTCCAATCCCAATTCATCCTCACTCTTATTTTATCTCTATAAAAAATTCTTATCTTCTTTTATATTCAAACTATAGAGAATGTTTTTATAGGTAAAATATTACAAACCTTCTTGTTTCTCGTGGCTATTTAATTTTTTTTTTATTTCTGTTTAAATTTATGCCAAATATATACATACAATTGTTTGGTATTTATTTTTGTGCATGATATTTTCTTTTGATTGATCCAAACGGTCAATCTTTCTTTTTGTACATTGAAGTCAATTTTTTTATACTAACTTGTTGTCATGGCCCGTGCCTCCACAGATATTGTCCGCTTTGGCGCTTGGTCACCCTGCCTACCCCCTTCCGGGCGCTTGGCGTGCCTG
>JANHAO010028224.1:0-10685 GCA_026873985.1 Saraca asoca
AGATTTACACATATCAATAATTTAATTTTAAATTTGTTTTTTAATTTGAAAAAGTTTGAAGACGTAGACCAGGCCCAGTCCTGTCAAGAAAATAACCTTCGTTTTTCCCAAACATAGCTCACTTGGAAACATCAGGCTTCGTACGGCTCATGGGTTTGGTAGTCCAATCAAACACTGAGTAGGTCCAATAGCCTCTTACTAAAACAGAAAAAGGAAAATATTTGGTAAATAATAATAATAATAATAATAATAATAATAATAATAATAATAAGGATAAATTATATAGAATCCGCTCAACTATTCGCAATGTGCACATAACTCCTGAATTATAAAAATGTGTAGATGACCAACTTAAACTTTATAAATTGTGCACCTAACCCATTATGTTAACTTTTTATTCACTAAACTTGATAAGATAACCCATATGCTAATTATATGATCAATTAACACAATGAAATAGATACTTATCCTTAAGGATAATTGATTGCAATAAAAAGATTGATGTTAATAGACATCTTGAACTTCTAGGATTGAAGCTTTAATATCCACAGAATGGTAAATTTTGGGATGAAAATGTGTTAGATCACTAGAATTCCAAAGTTCAAAAATGATGGATTTCAATCATAGAAATACATTTTATAGTTTTAATTAATCATGCAACAAAGAAATAATTTATTTCATTAAGTTTAATGAATAAAAGGGGCTAAGTATACAATTTATAAAAATTATGAGAATTATTTACACATTTTCTTAGTTTAGAGATTTTATTCAAATCTCAAATAATTAAAGAGAATTCTATATAATCTATCGTAATAATAAGAATAACAACTCTTCTTAAAATAAAATGATATTCTATTTTTGTTGACATGTGTTAATCAAATAGTTCTATATCACATTTTACATAAGACTATAAGTTAAAATCTCTTTAATGACATTTCACAAGCATTCTCTATTAATCTCATTAAGTGTTTCGACAAAAAGATTTTTACAATAAATATAATTCTTCTAGATATGTGGATCAATTTATGCTCACTGAAAGCCATGAAAGAGTCAATCATTTTCTAAATTACTAAAAAAGAATATATATTGGATTCTTTTTCTAGGATGTTTCTTGTTAGTTGATATATAAATTGATGGAGTTGGAAGAAGACTGCAAGTGTGGTCCTCATGCACTCTCATGTCACTGTTCTTTGGACTTCAACATAGTGCTTTTTCTGAAAAGAACAATTCTAAGGGGAGCATTGGTGGAAAAGAAGAGTTTAAAATGGAGATTCGAAATCGTGTGGAGAAAAAAGAACCTTTTAGTTTTCATGCTGAAGAATATAATATTTCAATTTTAAAAGATGAAAAATCAACAAGTGAAATTGTATTCAATGTTTTGATATTTGATCTCAATTCACTCCTTAAGAAAGAACTATTTAAATATCTAGCAATCTTGCAGAGAGTATCCTGTGCTATGCATTTGCATGAATTTTGTTTTAGGTAAATATCATGCTTCAATATATATTGGTTAAAATTTGTATTGATGTGCATTTTTATAAATTTTATAAAAAAAATATATTATCTAGTTAATCATTTTAATTAAAATATATTTTGAATTTGGCGTTAAGTATTTAAAAGTATTTATGATGACAAAAATAGGTTTTTATATTATATAGTTGATCATTTGAGGGAAAATATATTTTAGACTTATAAATTTAGTGCAAAACGAAATGACATATCAAAGTACCGAAAAGAATTAGCATGGGAGAAATAAAATCCAACTTCATAAAAACTCAACTTATTAGCATTTTAAAGGAAAAAAAAAAGGTGTTTGTTTATTATAAAAGAGAGAAGAGAGATACAATTACTTCAAAGGACTCTACTATGTTAAAAAAAACAAATGAATGGATAAAAAGGCAAAGTAGATTACATGTTCTGGATTCGTTTAACTATGATAAGTTTTTAATGGAAAGGGTTCAATTTGAGTGGGGGTGTATCACTAGCTTGCATAAAGACCAACAGTCTCACGAAGGCATCGGGCTTGTTTGAAAGTGTTTTAAGGTATTTTTATTTTATTATTTTTAAAAATAATTTTTAAAAACTATTTTTTTAGAACTAAAAAAAAAAATATCTTAAAATACTTCCAAACAGGCCTGATGCCTTCGTGAGACTGTTGGTCTTTATGCAAGCTAGTGATACACCCCCACTCAAATTGAACCCTTTCCATTAGAAACTTGTCATAGTTAAAGATTGGGATTCTTACTAACCTTGCAATGGAGATAGTAAGAATAATTTGAGAACTTTCAACCATTTGTACTAGAGGTAAAAAACAATACTAATTGAGGCAGGCCTAGGCATACTTGTTACCTTCTTGGACACATAAGAGAACACTTCTTTCCTAATCTTTTTATTTTCAATATACAAAAGGTATGGAAATTTATTTCTAAAAGTGATACAATAGCCTTACATGATTAATGTAATTTTCCTTTATTTGAATTCTCAAATGTAAAGTTATAAATGTATCTGAAGTACAATCAAGGAAGGATCAAGAATGCAATTATATTTAGAATTTGTAAATAGTTTGTTCTATTTTTTTAGAAAAAAACTTCCATAGCTTTTTATGTTTGAATTTTTGCTCATTTTTCTATATTCATAGCAATTTACTAACATATTTCTTTTGTTGTGCTCTTTGTGCATCTTACAAACATGATTCAATCATGCATAGATATTGCTAAAAAGTCATTATGCCTTCTTCTTTAGATTGGAAACATGGAAAAGGGTGAGACTTCAGTTGAATATATGGCAAGGTTTGATAATCAATTGAAGGTAATGCAAGATTCAAGGATTATCCAACAAGAGAAAGGAGATTGCATTAACCAAGAAGAACTTGTCTGATTGCCTAAAACCAAGAAGGTTGACTTTGAAAAGAATGATCAAAAAGTATTAACACAAGTTTGAGAAGAAAGGCGAATTCCAAGCCAAGTATGGAAATCTAATATAGCTTTTGTTTGTTATAGTTAATACACTTATACAAAAGGTCATGTTACATTTTTTAGATCCATCTTATAGTCACTTCACACTCAATCAGCATGACATGGCCCAATCATTGAAGAGTACAATGAGTTGCTTGACATAAGAAATTTAGTGAAAGACAAAGTGTACTTTTGAGATAGAAAAATAAGTTAAGAGGCTATTGTCAAAGTTAATGAAAGTCAAAGCGTGTGAATTTAAAAAACACATGATAGAGAAAGGTGACAACTATTGCCTATCATATAATTACTTGATAAAATTCATCTAAGAGAATATTGATAGTGAACAAGGCCAAACCATACCAGCTTTAGCCATCTATGGGTTAGTTTTGTTTCTCAAAGTAAAAAGGTACATAATGATCAGGTGATTAATCTATTTGAGAAAAGCCATCATAATGTCAATCATGTCCTAACAATCTTGATAGAAATAATGTCCTTCAACAATTGTAGGATGGAAGGAAAAGATAGGTTTTATGGATATACATAATTTTTAGTAGTATGGATGATTAGCCACCTCCCTTACTTAGGTTATTTTCAATATTTTAAGATTGAATTCAATTCACACATTTATTCAAACAAGAATCCTTTTCAAGATTTCAGTGTTGTAAAATGGCCGTATAAGACATCAATGAGAAGTCAATTGATTAATTACTTTAAAAAGATAAAAGAAGTCTTATGGAGAGCTTCATAGATATGTCGTGTTCCTATCTTGTATAAATATGGGGAGGAACTATGGGTCCTACTCATTGGCCTTTGAGGTGTAACAAGTTATGCTCTTACTATGGTTAGAAGACAATGAGAGTCTAAATAGTTCATCCTGATAACCCATGGATTCTTAGACTTAGAGTTTTCCTATAAAGATAAAGATGATATCTAAAAGGTTAAGAGCTAATTAAGGCATGAAAGTTTGTATGATGTGTGGAAGCTAACTGATGCAATAACACAACCACCCCTGGCTACATGTTATAGCAATCTAATGGAGGAAAGGGCTTTGTTGCTTTTAAAGTGCATGGTCCAAAACCACCAATGCACGTGTTTGATGAACCAATTGATTATTAAGTCAAAGTAGAGGTAAGATATTAAGTGATATGTCATCAATTGTGCAAGAACCATATTATGCTGGTCATTAAGAACAAAAAGTTGTCATTTAAAAAGGATGTATGGATTAGTAAAGTTACTTAACTTGAGAAAATGGTACAATAATGGCAGGAACACAAAAAAGAGGAAGCTTTCAAGTTTCATGAAGAAATCCAAAGGGCATATCTGAAACCAAGAAGTTCAAAGAAAAGTGTCAAAGTCTCAAAAAGGTTGTTATGAGAAAGGACCATGAGAATTTATTATTTTGGTCAGACCTGCAAAGCCTAAACCAATAGTTAGTTGCTTATCATGATAAAATTTAATAATTAACCTAACAAAACACTTTGTTGTAAGATGATAGCTATTGGCATAAAAAAAGCATGCAATTTGTAGAAAAATATAATAATTTTCAACAACAATCAAATAAGCTAGTTGGAAATGCTTGAAAAAAAGAAAAAGAGGCACATGAGGTTGAAACAAGCCTTCCACCAAGTGAGACACAAAGATTCCTAGTTGATGTTTCCGAGGACTTGGAGTGTTTAGGCAATTCTACTAAAAGTTTGAAGGCTGTCTTGTTTGTGATAGTAATTTGTTATATAATGAATGTACTATCCATGTTTCTTTTAAGAATTAGTATGGAATGAATGTTCCTTTAGCATTATCTTTGAAAGATTAATCCACATCATAACATCCATGCATTTTTTTTCTTTTGTCATCTTTTTCTTATGATTTTTTTTTGCACTCATTTAAGTTTAATTCATGTGTAATAAAAGGTACTGCGTCATAGCTTATCTTCAAAAATGAGCCTTGCTACCATAACACTTATACAAGACCTGTTCTCAAGCAAGGGTCATGGATGAACAAGAGAGGGTTTGAGAGGAAATGAGAAAAGACTTTAATGACTAAAGGAACAACTCATGAGGATTGTAGGGAGGGGGTTTGACTAAGAAAGCTAATGACAATAAAAAACCTTCATCAGACAATCAAAATCAAGATTAGGATATGCATTCACCTGAAACCCCTGAATTTCCTCTTGGTTTTGCTTCTTGTGACACAAACTTACTTCCACCACCAGGCCCAAATCCACCTAAAGGTGATCCAACACCATTCGGTCCTTAAACATTACATATCCATCCCTAAGATTCTAATGTCAATATCCTATTCTACCCTTCTACTTCATAACAATGAGAGAACTCCACAACTCACCTAAGAACCATAATTTTGATAATGAAAAGGTTACACAAGTTTCAAATGATGACAATGAGAACCAAGGGAAGTTAGAAGTTCTGGAAGAATAACTATAAGTGATAGAAGGGACTAACAGATATGAGCTTATGGATGTAACAAAGCTATGCCTAGTACCTGATATGGTTATTCCTCTTAAGTTCAAAGCACCTGAGTTTGAGAAGTTTAATTTCTCTGCTTGCCTAATGAATCATCTCACTTGATAGTGACAAAAAATGGAATCTTGTGCTAATGATGACTAACTTCTTATTCATTTCTTTCAAGATAGCTTAACTAATGTTGTTTCTAAATGGTACACAAAGCTTGACCATGGTAAAGTGAGCCACTAGAAAGATCTTGCTAATGCTTTCATGAGCTAATATCATTACAATATTGATATGGCTCTCAATAGAATACAACTCTAGAGCATGGAGATGAAGACTACTAATGTGCATCACAACCCTCTGTTTGACCCTGGCAATCCAAGAATGAATGATATTAAAGGAGGGCTGAAAGAAATTATTAAGAGGAAAGTGTCTAAGGATTGAAATTTATTTTTAAGGACCTTATTGACATAGAATTCTTGCGGTCTCAACATACAAATCCAAGAGTTCAAAGCTAGGATCATGGTCATAAAGTAATGTGTGAGTTCCATGGAGGTAAAGAAGAATATACCATCAAAGAATGCATAGAATTTAAGGGGCTACTTCAAAAGTTGATGGATGGGCAACTTGTTAAAATAGGTTCTATAGTTGGAGAAGACCAATTAAATGAGATTGAAGGAAATGATGTGGCTAGTGGCACTCAAATCTCTTGTTTTTCTCCTAGCACACTGGTAATTCGTTATAACTAAGATAACTTCGATACCTCCTTAAGTACCTACTTCTCACTTTTTAGAATTTATCAAAATTCAAGTACCTGGTTCTTTTCCTTATAAGAAGACAAATGAAGTGCTATGGAACTATATTTATTAAGTTTTTCCAAATAACAACCATGCTTCTGTCATGACAACATCGAGTTGTGCCTTAGTGTCATCTGTTACTAACATATCTGGGACTAGCTGCATTATTCACAGTGGTCATTGTTATAGTCCTAAAGAGTTGGAAAAATGGAGAATGAAAGAACTAGAAAGATAGAGAAAGAGGAAAGAAAAGGAGACAATAGAGGAAATTATTGTAAAAGAAAGTAAAAAGAAGCCCAAGACATATAAGAAAAATGTGTTAGAAGAGAAAGCTTGTGAATTCTTGAAACTCATCAAGTAAAGTGACTACAAAGTGATTGAGTAGTTGAATTGCACACATGCCTAAATTTCACTATTATCATTGTTTTTGAATTCTGTGCCACATAGGTAGGTGTTAATGGATGTGTTGAATCAAGCTCATGTCTATCATGATATCTCCCTTTTAACCATTATTTGACAAGAAATTGATTATGCATTTTTATGAAAAGTGTCTTTTGGAATATCGAAAGAAAAATATTATTTACATGCATCCAAGTGTAAGAAAAATTACTCCAATGAAATAAAAAAGATAACAAAGGATAGGTTAACATCCCAAGATATCATGACGAAGTGGTGAAAGATTTATCAGATTTTAAAGAAAATCAGTGGCAATCAAATGATCAGACATTAAAACTCTATCAGTCAACAATAAAGATTGACATTATTTATTCATGACATTATTGAAGAGATTCTTGTATGAGATGAAAATGAAAAAAAAAATGAAAAATGAAAAAAGAAAAATTAGTTTATTTATCTTGAAACATGCATCATATTCTACACCATGTTTAATTATATGTTGTGTTTTTGTACACGCATCAACCATTTTGTTGTTAAGTCAAACCCACCAATGACGGGCTGAGCCTATGAAAAGTAGGTATTTTACTTTTTGTTATTAAATCAAACCCATTATTAATAAGTCGAGCCTATGAAAAATAGGTATTTTACTTTCTATTATTAAATCAAACTCAACACTGGCGAGTCAAGCCTGTGAAAAGGTAGATTTTTTACTTTTTGTTGATAAATTAAATCTAGTATTGGTGGGTCAAGCCAGTGACAAGTAAGTCTTTTACTTTTTATTGATAAATCAAACCTAATATTGAGGGATCGAACTTATGAAAAGTAGATCATTTACATTTCAATTGTTAAATCAAACCTAACATTGGCGGGTCGAGTTTGTAAAAAGTAGGTCTTTCACTTTCTTGATGAATTTAGCCAATTATAAGCAAGTCTAACAAATGGAAAGCTTGTCTTTCTTTTGTTTTATAGTTTTTTATTCACATGTGTCTGCTAACTCATGAGATTTCTTGTTCTTTCTAAAAAATTGGTGTCTGTACCTTTACCCACCTTTAAATACTAGGAGGAGTAAATGGGATAGTTGTAGATATCAAATTTTGTTTGAGTTTAACATGTTTTTGTGATCAAGTGGAACTAAACTTTCATAAAAAAAAATGATTAATTTTTATTTTCTTTTTATCATTACTTTAGTAAGAGTAAAAAAATAAAAAAAAATCATTTATAAAGTAACGGTGTTTTTTTTAAGTTGGAAAAATAAGAAATACAAAAAAACTATCAATTAAGTAGGTTTAGTGTACTTTACACAAGGAAAATATAAAAACAAACAAAAAAAATGTTTTCAATGAGTGTTTAGTCTGCAATTGCAAGTCTCCATTGTTATTTACTTCTTTCTTGAGCCAAGAAATTTTTCCAGAGTAAACTTTTTTGTACAACTTAATCTTTTCTAAAATAAAAGAACAATTTTAAATCCAATAGTAATTGATAAACAACTTGTAAACCAGAGGAAACAACTTACAAAAAAAAAGTAAAAATCAAATCATAAAAATATAATTTTTTATTAAACTAAGATGAGAAAAAAGAGGGGGAAGAGATAATGGGAGACTCATTTTTGTTTTTTCTCAAAGAAAAATGAGTTCAACAGTAAAGAACCTCTTTTTTCAAATCTCATATCTTAAATCTACTGGTATATATCTCTCATTCTTCCTATCTTTCATACATGCACAAAGTATTTTTTTATTTTCAATTTTTTTTTGTTAACATTATTACATTTTAGAAAGTAGAAATAATCAAAGTAAAAAATGAGCATATTGTTCAACAATGATCTATCAAAAAAGAAGATAATAACCACAAAAGGAGAAAAACAAATTGATGGAAGAAAGAAATAGATCTTAGAAGAGAAAGTTAAAGATCAAACTTTTAGTCTCAACTTTAGAGTAAAATATGTTGAAGATTAACCTTCGAAATGTACGAATATACTTCTTTTTATCTTATATTCAAGTTTGACAATTCTTGATGTTTCAATTATTGGAATGTAAAAAATAAATAAATAAAAAGATGAAGATGTAGAGAACAGAGGCCATCTTGGCCTCTATTTTTAATAGCGACCTATATAGGCCAATCTTGACCTCTATTTCTTGTAAAGGCCAAGATTGACCTTTGTTTCAAATTAGCTTTTTCCTTTTTTTTTTTATTTTCAAGGCTATTGGCAGAGATCAAATAAATCCCCATTCTTCCTATCTCTATTCTTTCCTTTTTTTTAAGGCTTTTGATAGAGACCAAATAGGTCTATATTTGTTAACCCCACCCTTTCCCCCCTTTTTTTATCCAACATATGACCCTGTGTGTGTGTTGCTGTTTATTTTTTTAAACTGTTGATACACTGATCATATATTTTTTTTTTATGTTTAACTTATATATTCATTTTATGATTTTTTTTGTTATAAATAGATCACTTCAATGTATGATGAATTATCATTTATGCTTTCAAGTGTAATATTCTATGACAGAATAAACTAAAAGTAGATTGAAAAGTTCAATCCTTTTTAGTATTTTTGAGGTGAGGGGTATTTTAGAACTTGAACTGGATGAGTCAATGAAACTTTAAAAAAAAAATCCTCAATATTATTATACATGAAATCATTGCATGTATTTTTAGTTTTTTTTTATTTATATATATTGTGCTATATTTTAAAATATATCATTTTATTGCATCTCCACATGTATTCTTTCAACCTAAAAATAATAAACTTTTACTGATGATAGATAAAAGTTAGAAAATCTGATTGCAAAATGCAATATCCAATATTTTTGAGGCATTTTCCTTTATATGAGTTTGGCCATGAAGTTGAACAAATATGACATATGAACTAAATAAATAAAATTAATATAACCTATCAAATTGATAAAATTTATGCAATATATCGAGACATTATTTTTTTAACTCAACTTTCGTATTATTATTAAATTAAACACCACTCATAATTTTTGTAATATATTACAGTTGAACTTTATTTTATACATTATTTTAAGTCTATATCATATGCATATAAAACTTAAGTTATACCAATGACAAACCAAATTTAAGGGATCTAATTGTGAGTACAATAATGATAGTCCACAATATTTTCAAGGTATTCATTTTGTTTGATTTAACTATGAAGTTGAAAGAATTTAATACTAATATATTAAATTTTTTAATTTGTTTTAATAAACTTTTCCTTAAAAATATTTTAGAGCTAAATAAAATTAAAAATATTAGTATTATTTTGACATTAATTAAGTGGTACCTTCTTCAAAAAATGATTTTTTTTACATTACAATTTTTCTTGATTTCAAATTTGAAATTTTATAAAAATATTTTTTAACATCACTTAATAGTTATTGTTGTAAATATATTAACATACCCCAAAAATCAATTGTTTCTTCAATTACTTATATTTGTTTAAGTCATATATAACTTTTGATTGTTAGATTATTTTAATAATTTATAGTAGCCCATGTAACTAATAGACTGGCTTTAAATCAAAGATGACCTAATGTGATGGTTGTTTAGTCTAATGAAAATTAAAGTCAGTGAAAATTATTTTAAATTTTAAAATTTAAAATAAATCCCTCCCCTCTCCCTTCATTATATAAAGGGGTTATCTACAGTTGGAAAAAAAACAACGACATAATAGAGAAACAACAAAAGGGAAACTTTAGAGTTCGTATTTTCACCATCAAAGATACAGAAAAGAGGAAGGAAGAGAGGGGAAAAACTTACACAAGAGCATTGATCAGGAAGAATCAAAAGAAATCATCATGGATCTAGGTAAGGGTCTTTAACCCTTCATTAAATGCAATAGTGAGAATTATAATATCCAAGATCTTCTTTATGAATAGTTTTTCTGTATTGTTAAACTTTAGAAAACTATAACTTATGGTATTATAATCTTTCAATTGGTATCAGAGCCAGGTTTAGGGATATTGTGATTCTTCATTAATGATTATTTTCCCTAATTTGAAAATTTTGAATTGAGGAATTGTGAATGATTTTGGCTGAACATAACCAGCTTTGATTTTAAAACAAATGGCCGAAC
>JANHAO010028225.1:0-10669 GCA_026873985.1 Saraca asoca
AAGACACCGTGAAAGCCCCGCCAGGCCGATTCTGTGCCAAGGCCACGTGCAACGGGCCATCCGTGTCTCCCGCCACCATGCAACAGGCTATCCATGTTTCATCAAGCTTCGCCGGAAGCCAAAACACCAAGAAGCTCAAGAAGCTCTTCAGTCTCCTCCATTAGATTTCCCTGAGGTAAAAAAAGGAATACCCTAGGCTATATATAGACCCGCTCAGCCCTTTTTGAAGAATCTAGAGGAAATCTGGCCAAATCTTCATCCAACGGCCCGAAATGAGCAGTAGTGCCACGCCAACGGCCAAACAATGGCAAACAAGAGAAAGTATGGCCTAAAGCAAAAATGGAAAGACACTCGACATGACACTTTGGTCAAAGAAGGACACTGGCTAAAGATACGAATCCAGCCTCGAAAATATGTAACTCCCGGTCTACAAAGCAAATCGAGAGTTAGGGGGCTTATGTTATACACAGAAAATAGCTTCGCAAGGATGAACCCTTAAGTACAACGAAGACTAAGATCCACGCTCCCACAAGCGACAGCGACAAAGTAATTTCAGGTGCCAAGCCTTGCCTTGCTCGTCACAACGACGCTACGAGGTACGATCTGCGAAGCGATTTCCCAGTGATAACGTGACCCAACGATAAGGGCTTGGGATCGACCCGACACAGTAGTCGATCGCTTTACTCGCTCCCGCTTCCTCGCTACAACGACCCTCATGGCATTTCCAAGGCTAAGAACTCTCGCCCAGGATACTGGAGTATCTTACTTAACACGATAACATGAGTAAGCCTACAAGCCAGCTTGAGAAACCTACCTCCGCAACCTATACGCTACAAGCAACCGGATTATAGTCTTTTCACTATCTTTTCTCATTTATTTGATGTACTACAACTGTAGTTAGCAATTAATGCATGTAACCTCTCATTCCTCTATAAATAAGATTGCATTGTTAGCAGAGGGGGAGAGTAATCTTGTAAGCAGAACTTCTGTAAATTACTGAATATTAATAAAATTTCTGCCGTGGTCATAGGGTCCAGTGTCGCTCGAGTTTAGCTGAGCCACATTAAAAACCATCGCCTCTCTCCCTCTCGGTTCACTCTTCACTACACTTCAGAAGCGGTATTGATTCCTGAAATTCATATCCCGTTGATTAAAATTTGAGTCTTTTGTACAAGTTAAATTTCACCGTCAACATTTTTTAACTTAAATGTAAAAATTATTTAAAAATAAAATAAAATCTTATTTTAAGACATTTAATAAAATTTCAATTTTTTAAACTTTGTATGCAAGACTCGAGTCGCCAGCACAATGGACTGTTTGACAACAAGTCTTAATATATGAAAAGATGTTATTTCCATTGATTGGACGTGAGTCAATTTATTGTGCAAGCAACTTTTTCTATTTAAATATCTCCCCCATTTTTCTCTTCCTTTGTTTTTTTTCCTTCGTTTTGTTTCGATTTTCTTTGATCCAATGTAGTCTCTATTGGCCCAATGGACTTCGTTCTTGCTTTTGTTTTTTTGCTGTACTTGTTAACTTCAAAACAAAAGCAACAGTAGCTTGGATCTTAAATGAAACCAGGTGCAATTAAATGTGAGCCGCATTTCCTTCAAACTTCGTTAGTTTTCTATAGCATGGACATGTACATGAATCCCATGCGACGTGACAGATTCGATCTTAAAAGATTTTTAAAATTAGATTTTATTTTTAAAAAACCCTGATATTAGTTGGGTTTTTATTTTTTTGTATAATCTGATTAAAATTCGAGTAGGACAAAAAGAAATTGACATTCAAGCCATGATGCCATGAATCAGAACTATACTGATCAGATTAAATGTTAAATTTAATTAATACGATAATTTTATAAAAATTAATAAAAATTTAATTATTTTTTAGTAAAAGTACTTAGTTTGATATAATTAAATATGTGTATGCTTAGATGTTTTATTATTATATAAATATATAACTTTTATGAAAAAAAAGTTGTAATTTTTACTCAAGATAATAATAAATATAAAAGCAACTAGATTTTGGGTTGTGTCTCGGACCTTATGTTAATGTGAACGAAAGATTCTACTGAATTGATTGGTCCACAAATCTAATGAATAGTGAGAATTTTTATCTCTTCTATTATATGAATCGAGCATGGTGGGATCTAACGTCCCAGATATGGGCATGCAGCTTTTAGCATCAAGGGGACCAGTTGAAGCTGATATAGTAATAACAGAACAAACCCTTTGAAATAAGTAATGTTTGGAATAAGTACTGAAGCCTAAAAGCATATGATGATAAAGTTGCGTGAAGACTTGGCATTATTTTATGGTATTTAGTTGATGGAACAGAGCCTTCAATTGATTGAATCCTGCAGGTTTTAATAAAAGCAGAAAGCATTTCGGCAGGTGGAAAGAGTGGGGGAAAGAAAGAGTAGGAAAGGAAGTTTAAGAGCCCCTGGCCCTAGGTCAAGGGGAGAAGGTTTTGAGGGATCTCAAGGTAATTTTTGAGAGATTTTGATGAAGAATAGGGTAAAAATACCAAAAGGAAGGAAAAAATTTAAGAGAAGAAAAAGAAGAAAAATGGGCGAAAGAGGATATCGATGACTTTAGAAGAGCTTGCATCAATGAGGTATCGAATGGTCTAAGGGAATACGTACGAGGTTTAGTTTCTATTGATGCTTTTAATCAAATTCCAAGATTCAACCTGTGATAAACAGAGGTATTAAATTTTGGCCGTGGCAGAATTTCTATTAATAAGTCTGAGCGTTTAGAAGTTTCTTAGTTCACAAGAGGACTATAAAAAGTTTGGCAACCAAAGATGGATCCCCCTATGAGAATAGGACTTCAGGAAGCCAGAAGAATAGAGGTATAAAAAGGGTTGGGTCCAACGAGTTATCTGAGATTATATTAATTTTATCTGGCATTGGTTGAAAAAATAAAAAGTGCCTTAATGTGATTAAGAATTAGTCAGAAAAAATCTAATCTAATAGAAGTTTGGGATGATAACTGTTAGCCGAACAAATGAGTTAATTGATTAATTTTGTCTAACGACTCAAAATAGGGTCCGAAGCTTTTGCCATTATGATGTCAACTTGAGATAGGTGCGGTAAAAAGAAAAATGTGTCTTTTGAACAAAATAATGTTATGAAATGTGTAGAGAAAGACAAGTGGAGCAAGTAGGTAAATTTTGAGGACAAGCTCTGGAATTTGGAAGACCATAACAATAATCCAATTTAAACAAAGTTGGAGAATGTTTTGCAAAGTGATAATCACATAAAAATTGTCATGAATTGAATCAAAGTAGTAGCTATTCCATTGCTTAATACCGTACATGCAATTCCCGATTGAATTTTCATCTAGGGTTAGAAAAATAAAATTTAAATCCAGTTGAACTTTACATTAAGTAAAACTCACATATTAAGTATCCATAGCAATAATATATAAACAAGAAAAGAAATTCATAGAAACGAACCAAGATCTCCAAGTTATCCAGTGTAGTGCATCAAAGATTCTAATCTTACTAGATTTGGTAGTGCATGACTATCAAACCATGTAGGCAACCAACAGTTGATGTTTTGACTTTATAGTGGTGGCTTCCACATCTTGGGTAACTCTGGTAATGGCAATTTCTCATAGCCTGATAAGAACGCTGACGTGATAGAGCCCATCAACTCCTGCGGTAATTCTCTATTCTTTTTCTCTCTTTCTGAACCTTACAGCATCTCCCTTTTTTCTCAAACTCTCTCAGATTCTTTCGTCTTTGAGTTTTATTTTTGTCACCCTTTTGCCTTGAAATTAACCTCAATTTATAGTTGAGATGGATGTTGACTCCCTCCTAATATAAGTTATTTTCATATTTTGTGTTTAACTTAATCTCTTTAATGAACAGATTATCAACAGACTTAAAACTAAATTAACTAATAAATAAAACACAAAATTGAATGTTAACAAAACGATTAACAAGGAGATAAAAAAAATTAAATTTTACATTATTATTTTATATATTTTTATTTTTAGAGCGATTTGAAAATGCAGCAACAATGACGATAAGTAACAAATCTTAAAATAAAAGGAAAGAAAAAGATAAATAAAGTTTTTTTTTAAAAATGTTAGAATAACAAGGATAACTAAAAAAAATTAAAAGAACAATGATAAACAGAAATAAGATAAAAATAAATCCAAGTTAATGGTAAATTATAAATGGAATCATTTTTTTTATTTTTAATATTATTACTTTTTTTTATAGATATATTTAATGTGACTGAGATAAGAGATGGGTTTGCAACAATAAGGATAAATGACAACTGTCAAAAGAAAAAACAATATTACTATTAATTTAAGTAAAATTTCTTTTTCATAATGCTTTAAACTAGAAAAAAAGATAAAATGCATATTTTGGTATTTTTTTATATTTTTTTATTTTTGAGATATTTTTAGATGTGATCTGAATAAAATATGGTGTTTAAAGTTGTCCCTCTTTACTTGTTTCTTAGTATAGAAAAATTGAAAATCATGATTTTTAATGTTCTCAAGTAAGAGCAATTAAAGACAGAATACAATATTTTGTTTTATTTAGTGGAGAAAATCGAGATATGAACAAATGCAAATGCAAAAGTAATAAAAATTGATAATTGCAATGGAATGTGTATTGTTGTTGGAAAAGTGAATTGCAAAAGGAATTAAAAGTAGTTACGAAATTAAATTGCAGTATGAAAATAAATGGCAATAGGAAAATAATGTCTAAATGTAAATTGTTGACATGTGAATTTAGTTAACCCCAAAATTCAATAGTCAATTGTAAAGTTTTTGAAACCCCAAACTGCAATCTAATTGTGTAAGAGTAAGACAGAAAAATAGTGAGAGAGGGGAAGAATAGGGAAAAACACTGGAAAATTTTTAATATGATTTGATTAAAGTTGGTTATCGATCACTTTGTCCACGGTAATATATTTCTCAATGTATTTTTATAGAGCATCTGTATCTCTTCTGTATTTCTAGTTTCTCTTTATATTGTTTAGAGAGTCAATTTTTCTCTCTATCTTTTCTAGAATATTCTCTCCCTTTTACAATATTCTTAACCCCTATTTATAATTGCTAGGGTGTTACAATTGTAGTCCAAAAAAGGAAAGAATAATAATAAATTAATTATAAGTGAATTTCTGTCAGTTGACATCTGCAAGTTTGCCATGCAAGTTAGTCCCATCTCGAGTTTAACCATAGTGAGCTTTGTAGAAGATGGCTGAGGTGGCTTGTTTTATTAAGCTAGAGCTCATCTTAGAGCTAAGACTTGCGAGCTAGAGCTCATCTTTAGAGTTGAGACCTACGAGCTAGAGCTCATCTTTAGAGTTAAGACCTGCTCGTTAGTTGAGACCTGCAATCTAGAGCTACATATGGGGTCCTCAGTGACCTAAGTTCACCTTTTAGTGAGCTAAAGACTTGATTTAGTGACTTCAATACTGGACCTTTCATCGGTTGGACTTGTCCGTTGGGCTTTTGCCAGCCTATTTGCATGGTTCCAAAAATACCCATAACATTAGTTTCCCCAACTCTCAGTGTGATCTTTGGACTGGAAGCTGTAGTGCGCCGGCAAAAGCTAACAATTGCATTCTGCCATTTCATAATTTTCTAGCTTTTCCAAGCATGCCAAGTTGGATGTTCAGTAGGTTGCAGATGATAACATGTAAGTGTGAATGAGTTCTAGCAAACCATGACTTCGTCATTATTGAGATGAGTGCCCAAGTAGGCTATATGAGAGCTGTGCCCAGATTAGCATAAGTTGAATGCTTCAAATAGGTCGCATGGGAGTTGCGCCCTTAGTTAACTAACCATGTCAATGTATATTTACCAAGTAAGGCAATGTATATTTGCTTACTACCCACGTTAGTGTATATTTATCAAGCAAAATAATGTATATTTGTCGGATTAACCAGGATAATGTATATTTATCAAGCAAGATCATGTATATTTGATGGGTAGATCATGACAATGTACATTTGCTCAAGTAAGATAATGTATATTTGTCAGGTATTCTTGCTAAGTTGTGCCATGACCTTATTAGGCTGAATATTCCTTCTAGATTAGGTAGGTGAAAGCTTGTTTTTGGTATAATATTCTATTAAGAAGGGATGCAGCTTCAACCCTGAAAAAGAGAATGAAAACTAGTAGTAATAGAACATTTGATGCAAAGACAAGAAATTATATCCAACTCGTTCAAATAGATAAGAAATCATGTCCAGCTCATTCAAATGGATAAGAAATTATATCTAGCTCATTCAAATGGGAACCACAATGCTGTTGCCAAAGCCGATATGGCAAAACCTTTGCACCATTTCCTACAAAGCAATAGATCAACAACTAATCCAGCATTGAGAGCCTGACGATGTGGTGCACCATTTCAAGTTTTTGTTTGTTTTGGTATTGAGCTCGTGAAGATTGTAGGCACAAGCTTGAGGTCATTAGGGATTTGATGGCAAAGATTTTGGTCACCTCAGACTTCAGTCCCTCTAGGAGTCTTAGCCACCTTCCACTTTCTTATCTATGTTTGAAAGCTTGATCCGAGTTCAATGGGATACTGGACCAACCATCTTTCTAGTTGTCACTTTTTCACCATCTTTGGTGCTTGTTGCAGCACAACTCTAATTCTCAAACTGATCAAATCCACCTAGCTTTAAATACAAAAGCATTTGAATTGCAGGATGACTGGCTTCAACCAGCCATGCACTAAGGCCATCCCACAAACTTGGACCTATAAGTTTCTTAGTCCGAACAAAGTAGCTACTGGTTGCAGTGAGCTATTCGGCATCAACTTGTAGCAATTGTTGCACTCCACTATGGTACAACAGTTGGAATGGTGGAAGTAACTTTTTGGAGCATAACTTTGGTTCTCAAACTGACCGAGTCCACCCAATGCCTTAAAATAAAGCTCCAGGCTTTCGATTTTAAAACAAACCAATAACTCGACTTTTCCAGTTACAAAGTTTAGTAACATCATGTGCAAAGCCAGTGGACTGTAACAAAAAGTTTGGTTACGAACACCATCGACGAGCAAAGTTCCATCCATCATCAAGCTTAGGTAATTTGTACATGATCTTAGAGAAAAGCTGAACTTTGTCACACTCCATCTCAAGATGTCCTCCTATAGTGCCCCTTTGAAACATTTATGTAGGGATGGTTATTGATTAACACCAACGTGAAAGCTTAATACAAGTGTGTCTGAAATGAGGCCTCCATCAGCCATTGCTTGGCTGTCAATAGGATGACCATTTTTCTGGGCTATTACTGACTGTTTTGATGATTTCAATGTTGTATGAACCACTCAAGCAATGTCCTTGGTGTTGGTGGGTTGGATGATGGTCAATGCTTTCACAGAGTATATGCCACTGAAGTCTTCACTGTGTCTTTGCTAATGGGAGAGCTATTGATGCTGCCGATAAGGTCAAGCTCTTCGCAAAGGCTTGAGAGGCCATCATTAGCTCTGTACTCTATGTCGATTCCATGGTCATGGGTTGCTATCATCTTGGCACTGGCTTGCTGAGTAGTAGTAACGCAAGAAGCAACCAAAGTTTTCCCCCTTCATTTTAGGGCACTAGGATAGGTTTATGATTTGGCTGGACTTTGTTCTTCCTCTGCATCAGAGATAGTAGCCTTTACTTGTCTTTCTAGATCTCAGACATTGAATGCTCCAACAACATATCCACCTTTTTTTTAGGGAAAACAATATATAGAGTGCTTGGATGTCTACTTTCAAGCCCTAGCTACCATAATGGAACACTAGCAAGTGTTTGTCCGACTATCTTGGTACATTTTGCACCAAGGGCTTTTGCTGCGAGGTCCGAAGGGGTGAGGCTTGTAGTTATCCATTTTTTTAAAAGTAGAACTAACTTCAGAGCAAATATCCAAACTCTCAGAGGCAGATTTTTCAATGATGAACCATTGCAGTTGAACAAAAAATTAACCAGAATGCAGTGAGACCCTTCCTCTAGTGCCAAAATATTGATGTGTGAATTTGGTTAACCTTCAAATTCAATAGCCAACTGTAAAGTTCTTGAAACCTCAAACTACAATTTGCTTGTGTAAGAGTGAGAGAGAAAAATAGTGAGAGAGGGGAAGAACAGGGAAAAACACTGGAAAATTTTTAACGTCGTTGGCTAAAGTTGATTGTTAACCCCTATGTCCACGGTAGTATATTTCTCTATATATTTTTACAGAGTATCTGTATCTCTTCTGTATTTCTAATTTCTCTCTATATTGTTTAGAGAGTCCATTTTTCTCTCTCTATCTTTTCCAGAATCTCCTCTTCCTTCTACAATATTCTTAACCCCTATTTATAGTTGCTGCGGTATTATTAGTTGATGTCTGCAAGTTGGCCATGCAAGTTGGTCTCACCTCAGGTTTAACCATAGTGAGCTTTCTAGAAGATGGCTAAGGTGGCTTGTTTTATTAAGCTAGAGCTCATCTTAGAGTTAAGACCTGTAAGCTAGCTGAGACCTATGAGTTGGAGCTTATCTTTAAAGTTGAGACCTGCAAGCTAGCTAAGACTTGTGAGGTGGAGCTCATCTTTAGAGCTAAGACCTATGAGCTAGCTAAGACTTACAAGCTGGAGCTATACATGGGGTCATTAGTGACCTGAGTTCTCCTTTTGATGAGTTGAAGACTTGATCTAATGACTGCAATCCCAAACCTTTCACCAGTTGGACTTGTCCGTTGGGCTTTTGCTAGCCCATTTGCATGGTTCAAAAAATATCCAACATAAATGAATTCTATTGATGACTCAAACCAATGTGATTGGATTTAATTTAATAACAAAATGATAAATGATCCATCATGAAATGATTTGACTTGACATAAGTTTGACCTAACTTCATTAGGTTTGATTTAACAACAAAAAAGTAAATGAACAAAAATAAATGATCTAAGTTTGACATATGTTCGATCCAACTTGATTAGACCAATTTAATAGTAGAAAATGAAAATGACTTAACTTGACATTGGCTGGATCAATTTAATTAGGTTCAATTTAATAGTAAAGAAGTAAATGAACAAAAATAAAGGACTTGGCTTGACACAAGCTCAACTCAATTAATTGGTTTTGATTTAACCACAGAGAATGTATATGACCTAGTTTGGCATAGGCTTGACCGAACTTGATTAGGCTCGATTTAGAAGCAAAAAAGTAATGAGCAAGAATAAATGACTTACCTTAACATAAGCTTGACCCAACTTGATGGGATTAGATTTAACAATAGAAAATGTAAATGACCTAGCTTAACATAGGCTTGACTTAATTTGATTAGGTTCAATTTAATAGTAGAGAAGCAAAAGAGCAAAAATAAATGACCGATGCATTTTTTTTACAACCAAAATGGTTTCTACCTTAAAGGAATAAAAATTCTCACTTTACTAAGTATTCGATCGTATTCACTCCCTGATCAAGCTAGGTCTATCCCTGCTCATTAGACATAGGAGAAATGTTTTCAACTTGTGAATGTTTTATGATAGAGGATGATGGTCCCAATAAAATGTTAAAATATGGAAAATAATTGGATCTTGCCCTTTTTCGGGTTGGGGAATGAATGTACACTTTTTTAATATGAACTCTTCTTAACTATTTAACAATTTGGTGGTTTATTCTCTTTTATTAAGATATGCAACAAACTAATAATTGGTGAATGTGAAGATAATGGAAACAATAATTTTGTAGCAAGATATAGAAGCATAAAAGAAATTGAAGACATTAATTTTTAAAGTGGTTCAACTTGAATTGAAATCGCAATTCAAGTCTACTCCACTTAATCTTTCTTAACCAAAAGACCTATTGATAAGAAAAAAAATCAGGATTGAACAGCTTACTTAAAAGGCTAGTTCAAAATAAAAAACATAAGAAATTATACAGGCTTCTTGCTAACCTAGAAGAATTATAACATGCTCTTCTAAACCTAAACAAAAACATAAGAATTATGATAGGTTCTGGAAACCTATATGAGATTTCTAAATCCCTAGAAATCTTAGATAAAGAAATAGAAATAAGAAGGATTATGAAATACAATGCCGTAGGTTTAAGATGAAATCTCAAATAACTAGGATGAATTCAATTGACCTTTGATCCAAAAAATCTTGATTTGATCTCAGGAATTTGATGAGGCAGAGAGAAAACTTGTTTAGCTCTTTTTCTCAGAGATTTTGGCACTTGAAGGATGAAGAGAATGTGAAAAACTTGTTGAAAACTGAAAGCAATTGTGCTTTTATAACTGCAGTAACTGATTATAATAGAATAACTAACTTTCAGTTGGTGAATCAATTATGGAATCGATTCAACGTGGTTATAACAAATAAATTGGTGTAGTAATAGAATCTTAGTCTGTTATACATAAATGTTGAATCGATTACTGAATCAATTTAGGAAAATTTCCTAACCTTCGGTAAAAAGAATTTTTCAAAACATTACTTTATAATTCGATTAATACTTCGATTCAAATATTCAAGTTCTTCAGCGAATCAATGTGCGAATTGATTCATAAGGTAAAAAACAATTTTATATTATTTTCTTGAAGTGGTTTGAATCTACCTTATTGCTTAGTTAAAATATTTGGACAAATATCATTTGAATTCATTTACAAAAGATCCTATTGAAACAAAATAATTCCTAAAACTATTCTTGGATCTCTTGAATTATTTTT
>JANHAO010028226.1:0-10660 GCA_026873985.1 Saraca asoca
ACTATTTATTGTTTACAGTTATTTTTTTTATTTCATGTGCTGTTTTATTAAATTGGGTAGTATATAAAATTAAAAAAATTATTAATTTTTTTTATTTTTAATGGTTCTAACAGATATTCACCAATTGAAATTTTTTTTAAACTATGAAAAAAAAAATAAAATAAAATAAAATTCCAACAGATTAATTCGTTGGAATCAATTTTCTAATGGATTATATCAGTTGTGAATTTCGTTAGAATACTTACTCCAACGGAATTATCCCGTTAGAATTTCCGTTGGAATTAGAACTCTGCGACAAATCCCCAATTGGTATTCTAACAGTATTTGTCCGTTGGATTTTCCGTTGGAGTGAAAAATCCGTTGGAATTGGAAATTCCAATGAGGGGTTTTCCAACCGACAAAGGTCGTTGGAATTTTCGTTGGAATTTCCGTTTCCAACGGATTTTACCTAAAATTTCAACAGATTTGTTCCGTTGGAATTTTACAAAATTCTTGTAGTGATGGACAAGTGTTCATAATTATAATCATAATCATATGTTCATCCTAAGTGCACTTAAGCATTCCCAACTTAATAAGCCAGATCATAATAGCAATCACAAATAATAGTTTTCTGCTTATCTTAATCTAATGATATCTATGTTTTTCTAAGAATGACTAAGATACCTTTTACTAGAATTACTGAGTCTAATTGTATATGAAATTTACTTATTTAGTCATAAGTTCTAATTACCTAAATCTAAAGCTAACTATGCATTTATTCTTAAGTTTTAAATCAACTATCAAATTTCTAAGTCTATTACTAAGTCACCTTCTTCTAATCCTAACTTGTTTTCCATGTTTACTAAGTTCCAATCCTAAAAAGCCCACCCGTGCAAACATACAATCCAATAACCATCACATGAAACAAAAACCACATATGGTGTGATATATCACATTAACATGTTCATAATTCATAGATTTCTCAATCACTTTGCTATATCCTTAACTTTTCTTAGGTCTTATTTACACATAATAATTAGAAACCTTCAAGATAGTTTCAAAAATATATTTTTTATATTAGAAGATGAAGCAAGTCATAAGGTAAAGACTCCTACTTAACTTATGTGGAAAGTATTTTTTCCAACATTCTAAAAAAAGTTTGGATAATTTTGACATAAATAGGAAAAGATGTGAACCTCATAAAAGCAAAATATATCGATTAAAATTACAAGTCTAGGATCTAATTCATTTAGAGTAAGATAAATGAAACTTTTGACTAATTGATTTATCTTAATTGAGGTTCTAAACTTGATGCACTTTCGGGACCTTCCTCTTGCAACACCTTGACTATCAAAGATTTTTTTGATCAAAGTAAGATTGCATCTCTAGAAATCTAGGATGACTGGGATTTTGATTTACCCGAGCTTGGCTGGTCAAACAATCGAAAGGTATCGTTCAACTGATTGATCCACTACTGCAGATTGACTTGACTTAAAAGCGACTCACTTGACCCACTTATTGGCCCAATTCAATTTGAATCAATGAAGGGTGTTGCAACATGACCAATCTATATGGTAAGTTATTTATTCAGGTTATTGAAATCAAGAATGCCTTGTAATAAGAAAGTTATATAAGTCAAATTATGATGTCGGTACATATTACTTTTGAAAGATTAAAACTACACATGTATGGCTAGGTATGAATAAGACCCATAATGTGATGACTATCAGAAAGAGTGCATATGATTATTTGGTATAAGTAACTACATGATTATACATGTGATATGATATAAGATAAGTAAATGTGTTTGTGTGAATGCTACATGTAAAAGCACTCAAGTTATATCTGTTGTTAAGAAATTCTAAACACATGTGAATGATAAGAAATAATAGATAGTATAAGAGAACATAAACATGCATGAAGGGTTGGAAAGGAAATAACTTTAGATAGAATGTAAAGGTGTAACATGATTAGAAAGGAACAAATCTATTTATTTGCTCATAGGATTATGTGTTTGAATTAGCATCAGACCTAATTGTGATTCTCCTTGTGCTGGTGAACCAACTCTGATTCTCTCTCTACTCTCACAAGGAAACACCGGCCAGATCTCCTTTATTTGCTTTGATTAAACTACACATTTGCTCTGAATTGTTTGGGCAAGGGATTATGTCTTTGCACTGAATTGTTTTTGAAAGAAAACCTAAACAAATCTATTTATTTGCTCATGGGATTATGTGTTTGAATTCGTATTAAACCTAATTGTGAACATGTTGTCTCGCCTAAATATTGAGAGCATTTCGTCTCAAATAAACACGGAAAAAAAAATTAATTGATCAAGTAGCCATGCATTGAGAATTCTGCTTAGTTAGGAATCTTGGTTATGCTTGAATACATTGCCTTTATGTTTTACCACTTTATTGCCTATTGTGTGAGTTCTGAAAAGCTCGAGTGATACGAGGAAATAATGCTCGTAAATGACAATTTGTGAAGAAATTTGTTGGGCCCTACTTAAGGTGGTACCGTGAGTAATCCGGAGGGATAAGGAGAGGAGGCACGACGAGGCTGACGAAGGAATAAGGCTGAAATAAAGAAATTTTATTATTTGATATATATGTATACTTGTATGTGTGAAATTTTAACTACGTACGCTGTTATGTTGTGAATTGAATGGATTTGTGTTCAATTTATATTGTGTTATTTTAAGTTCTTTAGAATTAACTATGCAAATATTATAGTTTTGATTTGGGGATGGCTGAATCAATGTTGACTTTGGAAGAAATATGAGAACATGCTTAAGATGATTACTGAAATTAATCAAAATTCTCCTGCAGTAGAGGAAGAGATAGAGAAATGCAAAAATTCTACCATTGAGAGAAAAAGTTCATCTGCCTTTATTTGATGCATTTTTCTCACTAGTCAATTATCATGCAGTGTTGATTGTTAAGCATCAAGTGTCCTGCAGGTAGTCAAAATGGTTAAATTTGTAGGTAGTCAAACAGACAAGTCTCTGATCATTTTTTTTGAAAGGATATATAACAGACAAGTCTCTGATCTGTTTTAAGTTTGATGCCAAATGTTTTCTTTCGTTCAGGCCACAAGATATATCTTCAGCTAGTAAAAGAGACTGACATAATAGTGAGGTTTGGGGTTGAGTTGTTTGATCTGTAAGTTTAGCCTTTCGTATGTATTCTTTTCTATTCTCTGCATGCTTATGGGGATAACTGTACCCTTTGAAGATTTTCTGCCTTCCATCATCACTTAATTCTAACCCTTGGCATAATTGTACATTTAAACTCGAAGTTTGGGTTAATCACTTATATGTATATATGTGACAATAACATGATACATGCAAAGGATAATCCGAATTTTAAAGAGGTTTTTTTTAGCTTTGATATAGCTATAAGTATATACAATGACCCCATTTTACGTTAGATTTTTGAGGACCTAGATGCCACTACGTGCCGTTTATGTCTGAATCCACAGATTGCGATCCTTATCAGCTGATTCTGATTTTAAATTTTGTCTCTGTTCTATCAGAAGCATTGCTGTCTGGATATTGTTTTCAAAGAGCTAGCTTGTTCCAAGTGAAAGTAAGTGTCATGTATCAAATTCATCCGGTTAGTCTGTTACATTTGAGACTGCCTTCTCAGAAGTTCATGATCGCTGTTCTTTGCATTGATCTCCTCTTGCCTCGTAGCTGAACCAAGAAGCAAGCCTCCACGTCAAAGAGGCCACCCATCAACTCACGTTTCAATAGGTTCTTGACCTATTTTGCATACAATAATTCACTTTTCCTGCAACAGTGAATTTGCTCATTCAAAGGTTAAATGGGTTGTGCTTGTTGCATTACAGTCAATGTTTAAATATCAAGAATGTGGGTAAAAGTTTTTGAACTGGATATAAGCTACTATAGCTAGAAGTAATCCTATGACAGAAGATAAGGGTCTTGGAATCTCTTGTAATTATCTTTATTGGTTCTACAAGTGAGGCATGCATAGAGATTGTTTGATTGAAATTTGTAATCTAATCACTTGTAGAAAATTCTTATATTCATATTGTTTTCTTTATGTCTTTTGACTTACATTGAAGAGGAGACATTTCACATCTTTAAAGAAGATTTGTGAACTTCAGTAAAAGTTTATGGTTTTGGGAGAAGGCTCATGATTTAGGAGGAGATTTGTACCTTACAAGTGATAAGGAAAAATGTTATCCTAAATATGGTGTTATAGTTGTATATTATATTCCTATGATAACATATGATAATATTTTATGATTATTTTCTTTAATTTATATTATATGAGAATCTAATATTTCTTACCATTATAAGTGAATAAGCCTCTACATGATATGTGATTCTTATGTAGCCTTGAAGGAATATTGTGATTACTTTTCTTTATTAATTACTTATAATGTTGTTTGTTATAAATTGCAAAGTCCCTAATGGGCAATGTAATTATTGTGTTTCATTTTTGATTATATATTTTATTTTCAAATTGTTGTTTCTATGTCAAAAATCATGGGATAAAATATTTAAGTTAACCCCATCAATGACCCTTTTCCACTTTGGGACTGAGCTCCAGCTCCTCTAGCTTCTTTTCCACTTCGGGGCTAGGACCATTTTTCCATTGGCTTCGGGGACAAAACCATCCTGCATCTCTACTATACTTTGAGGGCAGAACTACCCTTGCTTCTACATGAACTTCAGGGGAAAAATTACCTCGCTTCTTCTTAAACTTTGAAGGCAGAATCACCCTACTACTTTAAGCCTTAGGGGCAAAACCACCCAAAGCAATAAACCCCACACACTTATGTCCCAAATGGCCAACATACTTATTATTAGTTGTGGGTTACCTGAACATGAATAGAAACACCAGAGGCATTTTTGCCATTACAGTCTCTTGGTCATAGACAATGTTTGACTTGGCCATAAGGGATGGAGACATAATCTTCGCCATAACTCAAGAGGGAATCTTTTTTGAATGTGACGTGATATGATTTGAGTAAGTTTATGTCCATAGAGCATAGAAGAGTAAGCATAAGTTATGCTTAATGCATCTCCCACAATCCTTTTAGATGACAATGAGTACGGGAAGACCCCTTTCTTCTTACCTAGTGAACCTTAGGAACCCTGTTGCCTATCCACCAAACCTTAGGAAACCCACTTACCAAACAAACCTAACCATTATACCATTCCACTAAATTAGTCTTAGACTTACCCATTGACCTCTCAAAATCCCACAAAATTAGTTAAGCACTGAACTTCTTCCCCATATCCACCATCATTTCCTATAAATCCAACCATTACTAGAAAAGTGCTAGTTGTCCAATTAAACTACCATTAGAGCACTATAAACAAGCCACTAACCCTTAAATGACCTCTAAAGACTTTGCATGACCAAGCCACCTAAAACCATATCTTTTTCCTTAACTTAGAAGTAGCTAGACCACCTGAACCTTAAACTTTCACCCTCAACCTAGAAACAATACCTTTGTTTTTCTCATACAACCTCATTCTTACATAATCTCTTTCTCTTCCACGAAGAGACCCCTTTTCCTATTCCCCTTATCATACTCACCAACTTTCATATAGAGTGTTTAGTCTTCAATTTAGCCAGTCATCTTCAATAAAGACTCCATATTTCCATGCTTATATCTCCAAAGCCAAATAACCCCTTTACATTGTGGCAACTCCATTAAGGAGATATATATGGGAATGGCATCAAATAAAGAGATGGCTCAATTTGGTAATAGAGAAGGTGATAAAACTCCATTGCTATTTCTGTGAAGTCAAGGGCACTTCCATATAAGATGCCCCTGGGTTTCTCCCTAGAATCTATTAACATTTTGTCGATAGTAAGTAGGATTACACATGCAATAACTGAGATGAACTTTATGAATTTGTTCTGATCAGGAAGTGAAATAGACTTACAAACTAGAGGTGCTGATATTGCTAGCCTTGAAGTTTGAGAAGAAATGATTGGACGAGGACCTGTTATGATTTCAAATGCTGGCTAACCACTTATAGCGACCAAACACACAATACCATGTCAGTAGGTCTGGTCAAGGACTTGATGAGGAATCGACAACAGATAGGACAAGTCCTCTCCAAGGTAAATCAATTCTTGTGTGGCATGTCCCAAAGATGTGACACTTAGTCCTTTAACTCTTGGCAAGCCATTGCAAGACCTGAGGCACATAAAATACAAATAAAAACACCATTATTCAGTTTAAGAGAACCTGATGAAACAAAGGAACCTTAGTCGTTGGTGCAGTAGAAGATATATATTGTTGTCACTCCTAACCACTAAGCATAACAAAGAGATCTTATGGCAAAGGTCTAGAATTACACAAGAGGACCTTAGGTGACGGTTTGATGAAGTAAAGAGGGTGGTGGCTGATATCAACTTTAGGCCTCTGTTTCCTTATAAGTTGCCTATTAAGCCCTGTCCAGCAAATTACCAACCTCATTCTCTTAGAAGTTTGATAAAATGCTAATGCAAAGGAATACATTCACCAATTTATTGATGATTTGAGAGTGTCTAGGGCTAATCGTGACCTAAGATTAAGAAAGTTCTTAAAATCATTTTAAAGCTTCAATCAAAATCAATTAAGTGTTGGATGAAGATGGTGATGAATTTTTACAATAAGTTCTTCACCATAAGAGGTAACGTGCATCTCATAGATTTCAGAAGGATAAGATAGTGGTAGGGTGAGGAAGTAGTTATATATGTTAGACAATATAGTGATTGCACCAAAGAATGTTAGGAAGAAGTTGTTAAATTGGCTTTAGTGCAAAGTTGCATCATAAACATGGATGACCCGATGACCCCTTACTTGATCATAGTGATATTCACACATTTCAAGAATTGATCCCTCATGTGGGGAAGATCTAAGCTTCCCTTAAGTAGCAAGCCTACAAGACATGGCCATATGAAGATAAGGGTAATGAGGTGTCAATTGTAGAACCACTAAGTAAGAAGCAGACACTTATTAATGGAGTGGGGTTTACTAAAGCTGAGAACATGAACTATGACCAAATCCCACCACTAGCAACTTAAGGTAGTAAGCTAAAGCCTACCTCATGGATGAAAAGGCCCCACCACCTTACCCTTGTACAATAGAAAAAGGTACATATGGTGTTGGATGTTTAGGTCAAAGATGACCACATTAGTCTTCCAAATATGGACAAGAAGATCACTAAAAACCAAAGAATGCCCCAGACTTTTGTCTTTATTACTAACCTTTGACCCACACCACTAAAGAGTGTTTTGTATTGTGACAGATATTTTAGGAGAAGATCAAGTCAGAGGAGTCAAAGTTAGATTACAACATTGATACACATTCGTTGCTTGTGCATGACAAAAACACAATATCATGTTCATCTTATCTCGTTGTAGAGGAGCTTGACAACAATGTGATCAAAGAACAAATAGTTGAGGCTAGAAATGTTTTAGTGGCCAACATTTTAATTAAATCAAGCTTTTGGAAATTCTTCAACTTTATAAATTTTGAAGAAGAAGGGAAGTATCAAGCTTTTTTGGTGATTTTAAAGATTTCAAAGTTTAGAGGAAGAAGCTATTGTTTAGTGGGTATTTCATGTCCATAACTTGGCAATAATCTTTAAAGAATTTGACTACCAAGTATCCTACATGAGGCATAATAGATTGCTCTATCTGGAGGTCATAATAGAAGGAAGGAAGATAAGAAAGGCTTTTGTTGATAATGGTTTGGCATTGAAGAAAGTCCTGATGTCTTCACTTCAGGCCATTAATTTTCTTAAGAAGCAAATTGTGTAATCTCCAACCATTTTAAACACCATTGAAGATTTGCCTATTGAAATAATTAGATAAGTGCATATTAATTTGGGAGTAGACCCTTACATTGACTAAAAGAGTTGAAAAATGTGGTTAAAGAAATATTTGGTTAATGTAGAAAAGTCGAAAGGCAAAGATCTTGTTAAAGAAATATCTTTAAAGGAAAGTGCCCTTGCATTGACCAAAGGAGTTGAAAAATCAACAGTCAAAGATCTACAAAATGAAACTGTCAAAATAGGAAGAAACCATTGATAAATCCATATATTTAAGAAGCTCATAATAAAAGAGTCAGTTAACTTGGCCTGCATTGTCCTTTGGTCTAAAGTCCCCAAAGGAAAGACTTTCTATCACTTTTAAAGGGATGAGTCTTGATGGAGAAGAAGAACCATCAATTACCTATCTTTTGTGTCTTCTAAACCATATTTCTTCTAAAGATAGAGAATAACTATCAATTAGTTACCCTTCATGTCCCCAAAACCCTATTCCTCTTAAAGATGTAGAGGAATTGCCAATTGTTTGCTCTCTCTATGTCTTAGACCCTGTCCTTCCTAAAGATAAACCACCCTTTATGGAAGAAAGGCTCATAGAAGCACCCTAAACAATGCAAGACAACCCTAGGCCATTAGATGTGACATTGGATGTTATCAACCTAGGAGAAGAAGGTGAAAAAAGAGCCATGATGATTAGTAAGGAACTAGACCCAAAGGAATAAGAAGAGTTAATCTCACTATTGAAAGAATTTAAAGATGTATTCACTTAGGAATATTATGAGATTCTAGGACTAAGCTTAAGACTAGTTTCTCACCATCTAGTAGTCAAAGCTACTAAAAACTTGTGAAGCAACATCCAAGGCAATTCTATCTAGATGTTAACATACAAATAAATGTAGATGTTGAAAAGCTTTTAAAGGCTGGGTTTATAAAGCCCATCAATCACCCCATGTGGCTCTCAAACATTATCCTAGTGAAAAAAAAAATTAGGTAGATATAAGTATGTGTAGATTTCTAGGACCTAAATAAAGCCTCCCTAAAGGATAATTTTTTATTGCTCCATATTGATGCTCTTATAGACTCAACTGTAGATTTTCTTTTGTGGATGGATTTAACTAGTACAATTAGAATCTTATGGCCTTGCTAGATATGGAAAAAATAGCCTTCCAAACCCCACTTGGCAATTTTGATTATGTGCTCATGCCTTTCGGATTGAAAAACATTGGGTCTATTTATGAAAAGGCAATGACAACCATTTTTTATGACATATTTCATGACTTCTTGGAAGATTATATAGAAGATATAATTTTCAATTCGAGAAAAAGGAAGATCACTTTTCTCACCTTTGAAAAGTTTTTGAAAGATGTAGTAAGCATCTATTATAATTGAACTCGCTTAAGTGTGTTTTGGAGTTAATTCTGATAAGTTTTTAGGGTGCAAAGTTCATAAAGGTGGTATTGATATAGATAGAGATATAGTGAAAGCCATCAAAGAAATGTCTTGCTCTATTAGCATAAAAAACTTAAGTGCTTTATCGGGGAAAGTTTCTTACATCAATCTATTTATTCCAATCTTTTTAGAGCTCATTCATCTGTTTAAGCCATTGCTTAAAGGAAACTTACCCTTCAGCTAGAATGAAGAGCATCAAAAGTCATTTGAAGAAGTGCTACAAGCCTTATGCTCTGTTTAGGCCATAAGAACACCACAAAGGGGGTTTTCCTTACTTTTTTTTTTATCTTACTTTAACCAATAGGTCTATTGAAGCTCTCCTTGCTCAATAAGTTGACAACATAAAAAAACCTGTCTGTTACCTTAGTCACTTAATAAGGGGATTATAGCTAAGATATTCACCTTTAAAAAAGTATTGTTTGGCTCTTGTCTACACTACATAGAAATTTTGTAATTACTTGTTAACTCACCTTATGCATTTAATAACAAAGTTAGATACCATCAAATTCTTGCTAAAGCAACCCATTCTTATAGGATGTATGACTCTTGGATGCTCCAAATAGGGGAATCTGAAATAACCTTAATGTCCTCGAAAGCCTTAAAAAGCCAAGCCCTCACTGATTTACTTGCACACTTCCCCTCCGAGGAAAATTAAGCCTATTAGCAAGGAAATCCCGAGAGGATTCCCAGAAATTAGTACTAGTACCTTATGTGAAGTAAAGGACCCTTGGATTCTCCATTTTGATAGATCATCTTCAACACTTAAGGGTGGGGCTGGCATTGTTTTAACTAGTCTAAGAGGATAAGTCCACCTACTTGCTTATAAGCTTACTTTTCCATGCACCAATAATAAAGCCTAATTGTTAATAAGCAAGTAAAATGCCTATAAAAATGTTAATTATCACCTCTTAAATGGTTATTAAATTGTAGTTTGTGCTTTACTTTTGTCCTAGTTTTGTTAGTTTGTTCTTGGTACTATTATAGTTTGCATTTGTCTTTCCGGTTAGCAAAATAGGCTCCAAAAGGAAGGTAAAAAGTTGAAGAATGAAGCATACTTAGATCAAGAAGAAGATGTGAAAAGACCATGTTGATTGTGCAATGAAATAAAAAAGAACCATAAAGCCAGTGTCAAACATGGCCTGGCCATGTCACTAAGCATGACCGTGTTCTGTGCCACAGACAGCGGCCTTCTAAAAGCCATCCAGCCCAAAACACATGCAGCTTGTGTCCTAAAGCACGGTCGTGTTCCGAGCTCGAAACCTATTATAAATAGCTGATTTGAATGCTGATTCATTGATTCATCAATGGCTCTTAATTAGAATTATTAGAGTTCGAGATTTCTTAATTTCTTAGGAGTTTTCTTCATTCCAATTAGGATTCTTTCTTTTCTTTAATGTTCTTTCAAGGATTTTGATCTATATTCAGCAT
>JANHAO010028227.1:0-10682 GCA_026873985.1 Saraca asoca
TGCATCCAAGTAATACGCCAAAAAGCATACAATTCTTGCGCAAAGCTGCGTTCAAGTAGTGTGCTAGCCCCGCACATAATTCTTGTGCAGAATGACGGTCGCGTCCAAGTAATGTGCATATCGCACAGAATTCTTGCGCACGTCAAGGGCACGATGACAACTTCGCATCCAAGTAATGCGCCAAAAAGCAAACAATTCTTGTGCAAAGCTGCATTCAAGTAGTGTGCTAGCCCCGCACATAATTCTTGTGCAGAATGACAGCCGCGTCCAAGTAATGTACATATCGCACAGAATTCTTGCGCATGTCAAAGGCACAATGACGACTTTGCATCCAAGTAATACGTCAAAAAGTGTACAATTCTGACGCAAAGCTGCGTTCAAGTAGTGTGCTAGCCCCGCATAGAATTCTTGTGCAGAATGATGGCCGCACCCATACATTCTTACGCATACCAAAAGAGCAGCAAACAATTCCCCAGGGAGAAAAGATCGTTACAAACGCTGCCCCCTATTAGAGGGCTCCATGGACTAATCCTGAGGGTTGTCAAGAACCAATCAAAATGTAACTCTCATCACGCAAAGCGAGTTAAGAGTTGGGGGGCTTGTGTTATAGGTGTTATTAAAATGCACAGGATAGCACCCGCGTAAGAAGGCACCCGTACACCCAAACGGGAGCCCCGGGAAAATCCAGTTCCAAACCGATGGAGCATCACGATCGCTGACCTAAAAAAGTCGTTATGGTACGAGGGAATAAAAAGCTATCACCACAATAGCCAAAGTCGAGAAACGACTCTAGAAGGGCAAGGGTAGCATCTGCGGACTACGACCCACTGCTTCTAGAAGATAATCTCAAGTCCAGTCAGCCACCTGACACACGACAAGAAAGTTAACAGCTTAGGTCCTAAACAATACACATCAGCTCCCCGGTAAACTGACAGCAGTTTGTCCAGCATTAATTGCGCCGACGGCCAGCATTAAATACAATAGACGGCGGAAATGATCATTTCGCCAATCAAATACAATTACGTTTGTAACCTCCTCCCTCACTATAAATAAGGGAGGCATAATAAGAGAATGTGTGTGTGAATTTGAGAATTAATAATACAAAGAAAAGGTGGACGTAGGGGCCCAACATTGGCTTTCACTGAACCACGTAAAACTCCCAGTGTTTCCCTTTCTTTTGAGTCATCTCTCTTAAAACTTTTATTTGTTCTTCCGAAACCTTACTCCAACACGCAATCAGGGGAGCTGAACCAAGCAACCTAGTCGACCAGATTTTGGTGTCAACAACATGCAACAAGGGGTGGGTGTAGGAATGGGAAAAGGGAATTAACTTTTGAGGGGCAAATTTGAAAAATTGAAGTCAACTTTTACTTTTGACCTCTTAATATTGACAACTTTTCAAATTTTTTCATTAGTAACTTTACCAATTTTCTCAATTTTGAGTCTAAATTTAACATGCTTATCGATCGCTGGTGGCTATGAAATTTTAACACGATTTAATTAAATTAATTATCTTTGTAACAATTATAATTTTACATTCATTGGGTACTTGTAGTTCTAGTTTTGATTTCTCCAAAATTTCCTAGAAATTAAATTCCAAAAACAAAGATTTTATTATATAAGCATTTGAAATGAAGATTTCAATTTTCTGAGGATTTTTAAAATTCATGTAATTTATTTTTACTATATTTAAGTACTTTGTGACTTAGAATTTATAGTTTTGAAATTCTCAAAATTTTCAAATCATGTAAAATTTTCATTAATAGTTCTAATAGAAAAATTAATTTGACTAAATTGAACTAATGTAATCCCTAATGTAAACATTTCATTAATAGTTCTAATAGAAAAATTAATTTGACTAAATTAAACTAATGTAATCCCTAACTGTTTAACGACAAAAAATCTTCTAATACTAATACTATCATAGCATTGAAAATCTCAATACTATTGCTTCCTATATCCAACAAGTTAGAAAGTTAGTTCTTTAATTTTAACATTTATTTCATCATAACAAGTCACAAAGTATTCTTAATTTATTTCTTATTTAATTTACATTCTCCACTTGATTCATAAAATCAATTCCATTCCTTTGTCTATTTGTCTTTAACTTTGCTATTGAAATTAATAATATGAAAGCTTAAAATTTGATTTAGTGCTCTCTAATACTTATATAATACCCTAGACACTATAAACCTACTTTATAACTTAAATTTAGAAGTAAAGATATAAGATAATCACTTTAATTTCTTCTTTTTTATCATTTAATATATGTTGTTTTAATCGATATGTACACTTATATAAGAAACCAAGTTATATTTAGGGTCCATTTGTTTGAGAGGAAAAAATCAATTGAGAAAAATGATGATTTGGAACATAGTATCATTAGTCATAAAGGATATTGATTAACATAAAATAATTGAAGCACATTGCTCATATACGTTTGTGTGGACCTTCGAAAGCCAGATATTAACTGAGGTTTCTTTGAAGGTGTGTACAGATCCTCTATTCAAATTATGGCCCGCAACATGTGTTGCATTCACAAGCAAACGTCACAATTGTATCACATTGTAATCATGGTTTTCCTAAAAATTACAAACATTGTAATAAGATGCGACCACAACACCGAACCACAACACCGTAATGTTACACATTATTGTGATTACAACAACGGCAAAACACTTATTTATAAGGTTTCTTTTTTTTTGGACAAAATAAAGGCTAAAAACCTTTTATATTTTACTTGTTAGAGATTTTATTTAATATGATATGATATTATATTGAATTAAAAGAATTAATGTTAAATAATATAAATTAGAAGTTATTATTATATAGTTCTTATTATATTTTGTGTGGAGAAAACCAAATTTCAGAGTCATAATGTTTATAAGCCACATTTTTATTTCCGCAATCGTTAAAAAAACATATCATAGCCGTAGTTACAACCGCAACTGCAATTTAAAAATCTTACTCATCAAACTTGATTTTCATATCATTGTATAAAATTTCATTCTCTTGTTTAAATTATAGGAACAAGCTATTACACACGTTTAAATGTGATACATAAATGATACTTTCTACAAATTTGATATTTTATTACAATGTTCTTACAAATGAAATAAATTGGATCTACTTGAAGATGGAATCTCAAATGGGCACTAGCTTTTAGATTATTGGAATTTATGAACCTTCACATTTGCAAGGTAGACACAAACTTTGGAGCCTTGTCACAGAACAACACCATTGTAAGATTGCTAATTTGAATTGCCCTTGGCTTCTTATGGGGGACTTAAACCAAGTCCTTGAACATGCAGACAAGCTGAGCTCTTGCTCCACTCTTCCTGGTGTTTTTGATTTCAAGTTTGTAATGTTTGGCTATGATTTTGTTTATTTGAAGGCAATATGGCAATGGTTTACTTGGACTAACAATAGAAGTGGTTTGGATAATGTATGGGAGAGATTTGATAGAACTATATGTAATTAGGAATGCCTAGTATCTTTTCCCTATTCTCAGGTTCAAGGGTTTCCTCTATGGGCCTCTGACCATGCTCCCATTTTGCTATCTACTCAAAGGACCTCTCACTTTAAAGCACACAATTTTACCTTTCAAGCTTTTTAGTCAACTTATCCAAATTGTCTTAATGTGATCCATCAGCGTTGGTACTCACAAATTTTAAGATCTTTGGCTTTTAAAGTTAAAATAAAATTAAATAATACTAGAGGTGCACTTCAAAGATGGAATATAAAAACCTTTGGCAAGATTCAAGTCAAGATCAAAGAATTACAAGTGCTTTTGGACATAATGCAAGCTAATGACAATTGCAAATATTCTCAAAATGAAAAAAAGTCTAAGGTGTCATATGGAGTATTTCCTAATATGCCAAGAACTAATTTGGGCTCAAAAAGCAAAGCAAATATGGATTTTCAATTGGGATAGGAACACTTCTTATTTCCACATTTTAGTTAACAAAAAGAAGGCAAAACATAGAATTTTATCTCTTAAAGATAGTAATGGCCATATTAGAGGACATGAATCTAATAAAATAGCAAGCAGTGAAACACTTCTTTTTTATTATTTCAAGATAAGAGTGATGGCTAAGATGTTTATTCTATCTCAAACTTCTCCTTTTGCCCACTCTAATTGAAAATCATAAGCAAATTCTACCAAGACCTTTTTAAGCTAGTACGTGGAAGAGGCTTTTAGAAATTCACAGCTAGATGATTTTACAAGTAGGTTCTAGCAAAAAGACTGGAAAGTGGTTCATTCAAATGTGTCACAAATGATATTGTCTTTTCTAAATATAGGGTTTCTTATCAAATCTTTTAATGAGACAGTCATCACTCTTATTCCAAAAGGACAAGTGTAATAGTCTCTAGCTAATTATAGGCATATGAGCCTATGTAATGTCATATACAAATTCATATCCAAAATTTGGGTCAAAAGACTTCAACCTATACTAGATGAACTTATATATCCCTTCCAAAATATATTTTTTTTTTTGAAACGGATAGCTATATTGGATAATACAATCTTGTTCACTGGATTGTTGCCCTTATCTTTTACAAAGCCTATGATAGTATATCTTGGGTTTTTTTTTTATATTAGATGTTAAGGGCTATGGATTTTCCTCTTGCTTAGGTCTAGATTATTATACAATGTGTGACAATCATCTTTTATAGGATCTTAATAAATGGAGAATTCTCTGAATAGCTTTATCCTCATAATGGCTTCAGACAAGGTGATCCTCTTTCACCCTATTTGTTCATTTTGTGTGCAAGTACATTATCTGTTCTCCTTAAACAAACAAAATATCAAGGTCAAGTTTTAATCATTAGGCCTACTATGAAGACTCCTACTATGAATCATTTGTTTTATATAGATAATTTATTACCTTTCTTTCATAGGTAATGGTGCTACCTATGAGGCTATGATCAAATCAAGAGCTTGTTACAAAATTTTGCAAGCTGGTCAGAACTTCAAATTAATAAATGTAAATTAGTGATCAAATTCATTGTTTCCATGAATCTGAGATCCAGTGCTGTTTAGAAATTTGGTAACTAAATTGACGGTGTAAAAGCTAGGAACATGATAGAACAGAAGCTTTTAGACAAGTTTTGTAAAAAACTATAGGGGTGGAAGGCTAAGCTTTGGGCATAAGTTGGAGACTTACTTTATGAAAGAATGTGCCAAATATTATTCCTACTTATCATATGGCTACCACTCTACTATCTCAAAGATGTATTTTTAAAATGGAATCTAGTATTACCCAATTTTGGTGGAAAGGTAATGCTGATAGGTAGTGTCTTCATCTAGTTTCAATGGATAGGTTAGCTAATCCTAAATCTTTTAATGGCATAAGAATTAGAAAATTAGCTCCTTTTAATAAAGCTATGCAAGCTTGCAGGGTGTTGATTAATCTTAAAAATCTAATGGCTCGGATGGTTATTGGCAAATACAGGTTTAGGTGATATAAAGGAAATTTTCTAACCTAGATCCAACCCTTCTAGTAGGTGGAAAGGAATCATCAGTGCTTGCAATAACATCAAAGATAATCTAAAATGGCAAGTTGGAGATGGAAGTATAATTAAATTAAGAAGCAAGTTTTAGTTTCCTATGATTTGTGCTATGATTGAAAATATGGAATTTATTAAGGAACATATGGATACCAATTTTGGCAGTTGGTGTGATACAAAGACTGAGTCTATTTTTCCTCATCACACTTTATCAATGATTAATGATATCTCTATTTCTTCTCAAGGGATTATTGATGGGCTAACCTAGACAAAAGACTCAATTGGAGTTTTCACTAACAAAAAAGGTTACCAATTGCTCACTTACAGCTCTAGTCTAAAGGATTAGTTTCCATGGAGTGAGTTATGGAAATTTCCTTTGCCTTCTAGAATACTCATTTGTTTTTAAATTATGATTTTCTAATGAGGAGGAATATTTCAGTGTCTAAAGCCCACGTATTTTGTGGAATTGGATTTGAATCAATTATGCACCTTTTCTTCTTATTTAGCTTTGCTCAATCTTTGTGGTTTGCTTCTCCATTTGCTACTAGATCAAAGTGGTTCTAGGGCACAAATATGGTGCAATGGTTGAAAGTTGCATTGCAGCATGTTACAATTCAAAAGGATCTCACTCAAAACCTAATATGTCCTTTTGTCATCTTTTTGTATACAATATCATGTTACAAGAGCAAAAGTATTTTCAAAATGAAAGTGTTTCAATTGAGGGTGTTTTAAGCACATGGGATTATTTTTGTCACTTTACTAGTCCAATTTCCTATGTCTTTAATCAAACCTATCAAGATGAATGTAATATCCTAAATTTTCTGAATTAATTTTGGAAATAAAATAGCTATTTGGAAATATCAGGAAAGGCAAACCTAGGAATTTTATGAATTTTGAAACTATAAATTTTTGGTTATGAAGTGTCCAAACATAGTGGAAATGGATTGTATGAATGATAAGAATATTCAGAAAGTGGAAGTTTTCAATTTGAATGCTTATGAAGCAGAATTTGTGTTTTGAGAATTTAATCTTTGTAAAATTTTGGGAAAATCAAAACTAGGTCACTGATATTCGATGAGCATAAAATTATAGCTGTTATGAAAGTAATTGATTTATCTAATTTGTGTTAAAATTTCATAGTCGTTGGCAATTGACATGTATGTTAAATTTGGATTCAAATGGAGGAAATAGGAAAAATTGTTAAAAGGGAAATTAGTTGACTTGTAAGTAAAGGGAAGTTGACTTAATTTTTCCCATTTGTCCTCCTTAAGTCAGCTCCAAGTTTTCTTCTTTAGCCACTTTTGATTGCAAACTCATGCAATTCTCTAACTTGCATTCTTTTTCTCTTTACAACTCTCTTTCTTTCTCTCTAGGTAAGCACTTACTCTTCTATATTATTTTTCTTATTTTTACCATTAATTCCTCTTTTCTTCCTCTTCAAAGTGATAGCAAGATCTTGCTAAGTCATTGAGAAAAACTTAGGGTATGGATTTTTGAAACACGTAGTCATTATTCATACCACTATTCAACCCATGAATTAGTTTGATTTTTCTAGTGTTTTAGAGCCTAAATCTATTAGATATTACTTGTTTTGCTGCATTGAAAACAAATCTAATAGTATATGGCTGTTTAAGGAAAGAAAAAACCTTAAAATTTTAGGAAGTTAATATGTTCTTCTTTCTTGTTCTTAAAGAGTGTTAAAGATTTTTGTAAGATTTGTTTGATTTGCTTGTTTCCAGCTATCAAGGTAATTAATTCTTACCTTTCTTGTGAATTATAGTGTATTTATCACTTGTGATCTATTGATTATTGATGCAAATTGACAAATGGATTTCTTATGATTATGTGGCAAAACTTGAGATCAAATGGATCTTCAGATATGATGTTTAGTTTGCTATTGGAATAGCTAAATTTCATACATGTTTAAACTTTCAAAGCATGTTGTGTTGAGATCCTATAATATGATGTCAAATTGGAAGTTGTTTTCCCCTCTTTTTCTATTGTTTGTATGTCATTCCTGCTCGTGCTAGTCAAATCACAACTTCTTGAACTAAACTTGTATTCATGCTTATAGAAACCCAGTAGTTTTGCTCTTACGATTCAACTCAAATTTTGAACTAGATTTGTTGAATTCGAATTGAACTTTTCTACTTGTTTTTTCAATCTAGTTGCGATTCTAATTGTGTTTAAATTTGGACTTCCCAAAAGGTTGCAAGTTTTGGTGAGTAGACTCACATTTTTAATTGAATTCCCTTGATTATACTCAAATATCATCAATGATTATGTTCGTGATTCTGATCCCACCTCTAGAATTTTCCATTCTTTTCAGTTCAAAATTCCTTTTCTCTAAGGCATTCCTTATCTCCTTTGTTCTAAACTCATATGAAATATAATCAAATCAAATATAATAGATAAGAAATCCTAAATAAACACTATTCAACTAATACTAATCAATCTAGTAATTATTTTTACATAAATGCTATAAAAGCAATATGGATAGTTATAAAGGTATTAAAATCGAGAGTATGTACTTGTAATAGTAATGAAATGTTGTTTACACATTGATATTATGAAAACAATCATGACACTTGTTGTGTTAATGTGACATGGAATATGTGTGGTTATAATGTGATGGAATGAGATCCATATGATAAAGAATATTGTGAAGTTTGAGAATTCCTCTTAAATAATGACATGTGATATACGATGGTAATGATATGTGATATGCACTAATGATGATATGAGATACTTGAGGATGATGAAATGTGAATGAAAGATATTGCGATAATGTGATAAGAAACACATGATTGTGATGTTGATGGAAAGCAAAATACATAGTATGACTATGATGAGAAATAATGCTATTGAAAGGCTTGAAAATTTCCCCATGAGACATAGGATGGCAAATGATGAGAATGAGATGTGTTGATGGGATGAGATGAAATATATGAACCAAATCCCCAAATCTACACTTTCTAATATGGAGAGTGGTAAAAGGCAGGAGCTTGCAAGGAAAAGGCTGGGTTTGTGTGGTATAAGGTTAAAAAGGAGTAATAAGGAGGATTTGATTGTTATTATTTAATTCACGTATACTTCTAAGTTGTTATTCTATGAGATGCTAATCTAGAATATAATGATGTGATATGAAATCATGTGAAGACTAATTTTTATAAAATGCTAAAATGCAACATGATACTGTGACTTGAACATGTAATGATTAATGAGGATGGCTTGAGGCCATAAGAAAATCATGGTTTTTTATATTGTGACAACTATAATATACTATAATATCACTCAAAGGTTAATTCTCTAGGTCTTTATGATATGTTCGTTAACTCTAGCATGAATTATGCTTTCTAATGATATGATGTATATATATATAGTTAAATGTTGATAAATTCATAAGTTAGATATGAATTTATGTCATTAAGCCCCATGTTTACTCTTCTGTGGATTATTTTTCAGATTTTCAAGAAATTGTTGTTAACCCTTCTCTAAAATGTAAGGATGGGCAATAGCTTCAAGGAAATCGTTGTTGATGTAACTACCACCACAATAGAGAGTCCTTTAGAAGTGTATGTCTATTGAGAACTTGTTGGAAGCTTGTTGAAAAAAAATTTAAAACATATACTATGTTTGGCAGAGCCTTTGTACATTATAAAAACATGTTTATGTATCAATGTTTCTTTCTTCATCTATAAGTTTATAATACCCTTATTAACTAATTGGGTTTAAGCAAATGTGAGTACAAAATATTGAGATCAATAGGACCAAAAATGAATAATAAAGACAGGTTACAAGCTAGTGATTATTAATTAGGGATTGATATTCACATCAGTCATGACTAGGAATTTGGGTTGTGATAGTGAAAGATTTAACACTAGATTATCATGTCTCTATTCTTATAGAATACATGCATATTCAGATTCTAAGGATGGGGGGAGTCCAATTTTGTTTCTCTACTCATAAACATAAGTTTGGGAGTAGAAAACATGCCTATTGTCATGCTGAGATTAAATGTCACACTCAAAGGTGCATATTTCTAGCAGTAGAACCAACCCTATTTTTCCTCAGGGTTGTGTAGGTAGTGTTGTGATTTTAGGTTATTGGTAGTGGTTTGCTGATGTAGTAGGATTTTCGTTTTGGGTGTTTAGGTGGTGTTCCATTGTAGTTATTCTTATTGAGGATTTGTATGTTTTTGTTAGGTTTGTTTATATCTTCCTTCCTCTGGTTGTTATTGAAGGATTGTTCGACCGGCCAGAAGCAAAATCGCCAAGAAATTTCAAAAATTTTCTTATAACCAACCAAACACCCAACCCCAAATCTAGCTAGTTTAGAGCTCAAATATCAAGCAAGGAGTGCAAGAAGACCAACCTTTGGTCCAGAAGGCGGCGACATGCGATGGAGGAAGCGGAATCTGAACCATCACCGTCGTCTCTAATCCAAGTGTATCAGCCCCAATGAAGTCCATGTCAGAAGGAGGAGCGGCTCACCTAGTGCTAGTTAGAGGCTTCACAAGCTTGAGGGATCAAACACTAGTGAGCTACGGCGGAGAAGCCAAACGGATGCCAGAAATCACGTCAGAGAAGACGAAGAGTCTTCATGCACGCCGAATGCTTGAAAATGGGCAAAGCACGATAAATATCACCTTGGCAAAACGATGTCGTTTTGCCCGTTTTGTAATTTCTTCAAATTGCAAAATGACCCCAACAATTTCTCAAATTGCACACGGGTCCTTGGGGTTTCCGAAAATTACATTTTCACCCCACCGATATCTGCCCTTTTCAATTTGTTCCCTGGATATCCAAATATCCTATTTTTAGCCATTCCTCATATTTTTTGTTATGCGTGTGACCCGTTAGGGCCCTGAAATATTGGAAAAAGTCCATAATGCCCTTCAAACTATTTGAAGGCATATGAAATTAATCAAATTAATTTCCTGATCAATTTTGCCAAATTAATCATGTTTGGACTTTAAGCTATAAGTAGATTCTAGCAAGCCATTATAGCTACCTACTTTTTGACGGGAGTCAATGACGATGACAACCTATCTGTGGCTGATCTTAGTGTACATCACCATGCATATAGTGTATGATACAATCCCTTCATTACCTATATCTGATCAGTCAGAGGTATGGATGCCAGTCAACCTCTATAACTAATCATAGTTT
>JANHAO010028228.1:0-10662 GCA_026873985.1 Saraca asoca
TTTCAACCCATACAATGCCTTCTTCAATTTGTAAACTTGTTTCTCATGTCCTTTCTTCATGTAACTAGGTGGTTGCTCAACACAGACTTCCTCATGAAGGAAGCCATTCAGAAGTGCTGATTTCACATCCATCTAATGAATTTTTCACTGGTTTTAAGTTGTAAGTGCTATAATCATCTAAATAGAATCCATTCTGGCAACTAGTGCAAATACTTCATAGTAGTCAATTCCAAGCTTCTATTTGTAGCCTTTTACAACTAGTCTTGCCTTCAAGCAATCCACCTAACCATTAAGCTTGTACTTTATCTTGTACACACATTTGACTTTAATAAGCTTTTTCCCAGGTGGTAAAGTAGTTAGCTCCCATATGTCATTTTTCTCTATTAAATGAATCTTATCATGCATTGCTTGAATCCATCATTTATCAGTTATTGCATTTTCATAGAAAACTGGGTCACAATCTACAAATAGGCAAAAGTTTACAATAGTTTTATTAGTGGATATATCTTCATGATCATTATCATATATAACCACACAGTCTTGCAAACGAGCTAGCATTACTCGTGTTCATTAAGGACACTTTGATGTCTCTGGAATTACTATTGGTGGTGAAAAGTTTCTAGAAAATGAACTGTTAGGTGAAGATCTTTCTGTTTCCATTAACTTTGGTTCATCTTATATGATAACACCTTATTATTGTTCATCTCTTTGATTTCATTCCATGCTTCATCTTCAATGAACTGGACATCTCTACTCACAATCACTTCTTTTGTTACAGGATTGGATAATTTGTAATCCTTGGCCACTTCACTATAGCCAATGAAGATGCACTTTTGGCTTTTGTCATCTGATTTCTTTCTTTGCTCATCCGGAATATGTGGATATGCAAGACACCCAAATATGCACAAGAAAGAGACTTTTGGCTTGTTACCGCTCTAAGCTTCTTCTGGGGTTCTTCCAAGAATATTTTTTATGGAATGTCTATTTAATAGAAATACAGCACAAGCAATAGCTTTTGCCCAAAAAGGCTTTGACAGAGTTTTAGCTTTCAATAATCTCCTGGCCATTTCAAAAATTGTTCTATTGTTTCTTTCAGCTAAGCTATTCTACTATAGTGTATAACTAGCTATCAACTGACATTGGATCCCTTAATGTTTGCAGAAATTTGAAAAATCATTTGAAGTGAACTCTCTTCCTCTATCAGATCTCAAGGTTTTTACATAACAACCATTTTGTTTTTCTACAAAAGTCTTAAATTCTTTAAATTTCTCAAAGGCCTTTGATTTTTCTTTAAGAAAATATATCTAAGTCTTTCTAGTAAAATCATCCACAAAGATTAAAATGTACCTTTTGTGTCCAAGTGATTTTACTTCAGTTGGGTCATAGATGTCTATAAGCACTAACTCCAAAGGTTACTTGGCCCTTCTAACTTTTCCAACTGGAAAGGAGTCTTTGTGTTTTTTTCCAAGAATATACCCAACACACTGTTAATCAAGAGCTTTAATTATTAGTAAGCCTGTTACAATCCTTTTTTGAGCCCATAGTTTTAGCTTACGGAAGTTCAGATGACCATATTGAAGATGCCATAACCATTCTTCATCTTTCAAAATTGTTGAAAAATTTGTCAATGTTCCTATTTGCAAGGTGAGAGGAAACATGCAATTCTTTGTCATTTGCACTATTATAATCATTTTTCCATTTTTGCCTTTGATTGTGCAAACTCCATTTTTTACATCAATTCTGTGTCTTTTTTCAAAAAGCTAGCTAATACTTAATAAGTTCCAATAAAGACCTAGCACAAAATAAATATCAATAATAGTAACATTTATGCCATCTTTGGATTTAATGCTGATGTCACTTTTGCCCATAATAGGAATTTTAGATTTGTTACTAAAATTTACTTCTCCACGTACAGATTCATCCAGATATGAGAAAAGCTCTTTCCTTTCACACATGTGACTATTGCACCTAGTATCAAAATATCATTATTTGTATACTCCATATCTGACTCATTTGATTTGCATGCTAGCATCAGGTTCTCTTCCACATCTGCAGTATTTGCTTGCTCCGTAGACTCATCTGGCATCTTGGTATAATACTCATTTCGATAATGTCCATATTTTTTGCATCTAAACATTGAACATTAGATTTGTTACTTACTCCATTGTGACTTCCTCGATATTTTTGAAAATTGCTATCACTTGATTTTTTTTATTGGCGGAATTAGAATATCCACCTTTTCCTTATCCTTGTCATCATCCTTGTCCACCACATCCTTGACCGCCTTAGTGTCTCATGATTTTGGTGATTCATCATGCTTTGCAAAGCTTGCTTGGGACTTGAGCTTATGGATTTTTGATTCATCCATTGCACGTGTGAACATAACAAACACATCAACCTCTCCATTGATATGGTTGATGTATCTTGTGAATTTTGGATTACTACAACAATGTAATTCAACTTTGTAGTCAAAGATTGCAAGATCTTTTCTACAACTCAGGTGTTTGGAATTTCTCCACCATTGACTCTCAATTGGTGACTACAAATTGAACTCAATCAAAGGAGGCTGAAATTGATTCTGAGTCGTTCATGTGTAAGGACTCAAAATCACCTCGCACTGTTTGCAGTCGCACTTGTTTGATAGGATTTTGCAAAATACACCACACCTCCTTTGCTATATTTGCATATGATATTTTTCCAAGTATTGGTTCCTTAATGGCTTGAAAAATTGCATATAATACTTTTTGATCCTTTTTTCGAGTCTCCACCAATGCATCTTTCTTATCTTTCTCCAGTGCATCAAACTTCTTTTTGGTCTCATATTTCAATATAGCCAATCTCCATTAAATTTCACAAATCTTGGAATTTGAAGAATACTCTCAACTGAACACTCCAGTTGTCATAGTTTTTGCCATTCAATTTAGGAAATTACAGTTACATTAAATTTGGCACCATTTCATGATTGAGCTCTAATAGCAGATATTTGAACTAAAAACTAAAAGAATAAAGTAAAAGAAGAATATTTTTGGAGAAGAATATGAGAAAAGAAAATTTCTTTGATTACAACTTTAACTTAATATGCAAAGAAACACTACACTCTATCTAACTCATAAGCTTATTAGCTTATTTCTCTTTTTCACCTTTTGATTGCCTTACAAAACCTGAAATGAGCTATATTTATAGGTTAAACTAAACTAATAAGATACGAAGAAAAATCTTCAATTTTATCCTAACAAATCAACATTATCTTCACTAAGTTTTATCCGCTACATTCCAAAAACAAAGGCTTAAGGTTTATCTCAATAGATTAAACTTCAGGCTTATCTCAAACTCCATCCTTATCTTGTTATAATTAAGGCTTTAGTTTCCAAAATTTAAGGCTTCGGCCTTTATTATTATTTTTTTCAAAATCTAATTTAAATTATTTTCAACAATTTTTATGTATTTTGCTTTTGATTTACTATCTATTTATAATTGTGCAGGGATGGGGACTTCCTTTCGGTATCAATAATTTTTTATATCTCTTATATTCTATGTCTATCTGAATCCTCTCAATGAATAAATACTTAATAGAAAATAAAATAAAATGTTAAAAAATAAATGATAAAAAATTACTATAGAATAATTACAATTTTTTTCTTTCTCTTTTTATGTGCTTAATAAACAAAAAAAATTGATTATTTTAGGTATATGTAGGTGATCCAAAAATGCAATAAACCTTAAAAGAAAATGATAACAAAATAAGATAATAAAAAAATTAAACAAAATTTAATGATAAATAACTCAAATAACAAATGAAATCAACTTTTTGTATATTTAAAATGACCAATTTGCAATAATAAAGATAAATGACAAATGATAAAAAAAACAAGACTACCATTGAAACAAATTCAAACAAATTTCCATAATCTTAATTTTAAGACTAAAAAAATGAAATGAATTTTTTTTTAATTATATTTTATTATTTGTATTTTTTGAGATTTAAAATATGTATCGGACCAAATACGGCGTTGACAAAGACATTTAACAAACAATACGGCATCAAGTAAAAGAAATGATAGCCTTCTCTATTACCGTTGAGATCTTCAAATCTTTATACTGCCATGAATTGGCTATAGGACAAAAGGCAATGGTATTGTAGTGATAGGCTAATAGCTTAACTAAAGAATTTCTTTTCTCTTAGACATGCTAATGTTTTTTCTATTAATTTTGGGTTTCCATTGTCAATGTTATTTTTGTTAAAGTTTATGATCTCTTTATTATGTTTAAGTTGTATTACCAAGAAAGCTCCCTCCCATGTTATCTTGAAGAATCATTCATAGTTCCTAGCATGTTGAATGATTATAAATGTGGAAACCAAATCTGTCCCATTTCCATGTGTCAGAGCAACACAGCTTCACGGAAATTTTTAGAGAAAAAATAAAAAAAATTATGAAAAAATATAAATCTTAAAATTAAGTATTAAAAATTCATCAATAATCATTAAATAATCATAAACATAAATAAATGAAATTCTAAATTTATATATAATCAACAATCATATTAAATTCTTTATCTCAAACTAAGATGCTCTAAAATACTTGACATGTACAAAATAAAATATATTCTTAAGTATATAATTTAAAAATATTTAAATAGTTTTATTTAAAATATATTACATGTCATAAAGTAAAAATATAATAATATATTTTAAATTTCAAAACAAAATAGGGCACAACGGGGTAGGAACAATAATTCTTGCTCCATTTCGAAAATTTAAATAAGATAAACTTTTGTCCCATCCCCATCCTTATGAGGCAAAAGACCTTCCCAACCCCATGCCCTAAGGATATCTCTAAATTCAAGACGAATGGCATCCCTAGTTCGCCTCCTTAGAAAAAAATATATTATCATCTTCACATTTTAATTGATTATTATATCTTTCATTTTCACATGAGTTAGATGTTGCTTTGGAGACAACTATTTTAAAATAACTACAAATTAGTTATCAAAGAAGAGCTGAGAGGTTAAATTAGATTAAACTGAATGCCACCAACCTACTTAGGAGGAGATTTTTCAAGTATTATAGTGTAAATATATCAAATGGGATGTCTTTTTTTTTTTTTTCTCTTTTCTTTTTGGCCATTTCAAATGGGATGTCTGAATGAAACTTATTTTCATTGTAATTGGAGAGGGTCCAAAATATACTATATCGGGCAGCAATCCTTCCATAGCTCACCACGGAGGCCTGGTCAAAATGGCACTCCTTCTAGCCTCCTTAGAGTGTGATACCAAAGGATGGAGGTTCGACTCCCAACTATCCCATTCCCCATTCCCCCTCCCTCCTCCCATGTAAGATCCAAAAAAACTCCTCTCGTAGCTTAGTTTTACAATATTTAGGAGAAACCAATGCTTTTGTGGCTCATTTAACAAGACTTGCAGCAACCATTAATGGGGTAAAAATTGTGCAGTCCTTCTATTCTTATCTCCTTTATTTGACCTCCACTCTCATAATGAAACTAGCCCCCATTTTATTCCTCAGACCCTCTAAAGAAGAGTGTAATATTTTCACATTCATTTTTTCATTTTTTAGTGTGGATTTAGACTTATTGAAAATTGTGGTACAGTTTTTAGTGAAATTTTGTAGGCTAAAAAGCTTCAACTCTAAAATGGATTATCCACAAAAAAATATGAGATTTTGATCCTCTGAAAAATTTGTGCGAAGCAATATAGATGCAAATAACAAAAAGAGAAAAGATCTTCACTCCAAATGTTTGTGAAATACATAAAAAGAGTATAATGATGTATGAAATTAAAAGCATGAGAGTGAGAAAGTTCTTAAAAGCTATGAAGATCAATAGAGTGCTAAATCATGTAGTAGAGTGTCATAGAACACAAAGCGTGTTTGAGTAGGTTTTTTTTTGTTTAGGTTGCCAAAAAAGTGATCTCTATTTAGTTTGCAAATGCCTTATTTATAAGAATCATAGGCAATTTTCTTTAATAATAGCTAATGAAAACTAGTCCTACAAAATGGACATGTACTCCAAAAGGAAAAAATAAAAGCAAAGAAAACAAAAGAAATAAATAAGTAGTGATGAGATAACTGCAAGGTAACTGCCTCCCACTTGTCAAGCATATGTGTTCACTTTGCTCTCATTTGCTAATCGCTCATTTGTTGATTTCTTGCATTAGCCTTTAATTTGACTCTATGTGCATGGTTGACTTGCTTGGGAAATTTTGCAGAAAGTGGCTAACAACGGCCCTTTAATTTGGTTCAATTGCTTGACTTCAAGTTAAAATTTCCATGCATCCAAAAATTTTAAGTCGAAACTTGAATATCAAACTAAACTATGTCCTAATAGTATTGACTAAATTACTCGACTACCTTGGATGCTAACAACAAACTGTTTGACTAACCTATGACCCTTGAGTTGCTTCATGACACATGGAATCATTCTTTGACTTTTTTGCATGATCTTCAACGAGCAATGATGGTAGTTATACCTCTGGGCAATCAAAGCTATTTATTTACACCTTTTCGAGACACTAAAAAGAACTATCCCTTACCTTCATTTGTGTGTGCTCACTTTTTTTTCATTCAATCCTCACTTTTTATCAGAACATGGCCACTACTTCAAGCTCTTCTTCTCGAGCATCTAGGGCCGTTAATGTTTCGGATCCCTATTTAGAAACACTTTCCATTCTCCAATTTAAAATATCCATCCTCTCGATGTTGGTGAGAATTAACCCCCAAATTTCTACCTAGGTTTTCTTTACAATGAAATATCATACATGTATTTCTTGCTTAAACAATACTATTTGTTATTATCTAAGTCCACTCTTATTTTCCTATGGGTTGCTGAGAATGCTAGGTTTTTTAGAAATTTTCCAAGTCCTCCCATAGCCTATCTAGACTAGTTAGACCAAATCTAGTCAGAGAAAGAACTTCTCTAGAAAAAATTAGGTACCTTTGAAGTAATCTAGTTATCTAGGTTTTCCTTGAAATGCCTTCTTCCAATAACAGGGGCTACTCTGTATTTCTAGTCTCCTTCTACCAATAGTCTTCAAGTTCCATACATTATGAAAGGCACTTCTTCCTTTGATGTATTACTGGCTTGAGGCAACATGGTAAAACTATCTTGGCTTCACTTTCTCCTTCAACCAAAAATTTTCAACAACTCATGCCTATATTAGCCAAAAATTCCATTTTGTTAACATTTTTATTAACATTCCAAGGGTATCCTAAATTCCTACTCTTTGATAGTGAACATATTATTATTATTATTATTTTGCTCTACTGGCTCTATAAGTATTTTTTTTTTATGTAGCATCACTAAAAATTGCTTCTTCTTTTTTGCTTCTTGCTATTTTACTTCATAAAGGCCAACAGTTAGCCTTAGTAGCTTTTGTGTTAGCTCATCTTTTCAAAAGTATCAACCTGACCATATGCCACCTTAGGGATCACAATTCTATTTCCAACTCAGGAGGCCCTTTTTTGGATTTTTCAATTGTGGTTAACTATGCCTTGTAAGATAATTTTCATTTTTCAAAAGATTTTGATTCAAAATATAAAAAAATTATTATATGGTCTTAAACTTTTCCATACCTTCTTAGTCAAGGCACTAAATTCAAAATCTCTAAGAGAATTATTCAAGCATTTCTTTTGCATTTTTTATTCTTTTAACACTAGCCATTCCTTTTAATATCTATCAATTTTTTCTACACTATCTTATAGCTCAATTTGGTTTACCTTTGACCCAAATTTGTTTAACCCCTATAGTGTCAAAATCTATCCAAATTCTTATGTCCTTAATATTTATTTTTTAGTCATCCTCATGAGTCAACTTCAAGGGTTGAACTCCTTTCACTTATCACTTTGGCTCATTAACATGGCTTAATACAGAGGTGCCTAGCCATGTTTTTAGATAAACAATTTCATAGCAAACTATGAAACTGCTCAAGTATTCTCTCATTGAGGATGCCAATATAGCAATGTAGGTGCAATTTGAGTTTTACAACTTTTCTCTATGTCTTGCATATATAGTGTTGCTTTCAAAGTGATGGCTCTCCAAAACTTACTTATATTTTGATGCACCAATCAAAGGCAAGCTTTCTTGTTGTGTGAATATGTAGACTACGAAAGTGTTGACGTTGAATTTTGGTTATGCTCCAAACTTCGGCCAACGGGAGATTCTTCAGGATCTCGAACCTGTTTCTTGTTGGCAGATGAAAAGAATGACTAAAAAATGAAATGGGATGGATGGAAGAGCAGGAAGAAAACACCAGATTTAACGTGGTTTGGCCAAATCCAGATCTTGCTGGACCCTACATCCACGGTATGTATGATATATTAGCAGGATTACAAATGGCTTTTTCTCTCTTTCTCTTCACATATAATTTTTCTGATCTTTCTTACTTATCTCTCTCACCCCTCCCTCTCCTCTCTTTTTTTTTATCTACCGGGTCTTCCCTTTTATAGAAGGAAGAAGGAGACATACATTAATTATAAGTTACAGTGGTGTTTACATCAAGTAATAAGTAGAAAAGACAGTTGTAGGCTACAATCCGGTTGCTGCAATACATAGGCTACGGAGGTGGGGCCCTTTCGTCAGTTGTAGACTTCAGGTTGTAGCCGTTGTGCGGTACTGTTTCTGTCATGCAGAGAATCTTGGGCCTCTATGCTGAGATCTGAGATTCAGACTTAAGACACTAGTGTAGTGGCAAGGAAGCGAGCTTAGTGCTACTGCAAAGAGGACAGCGATCTCTCGCAAGGGGGGTCAATCATTCTTGACAAGTGCCTTATCGAGCCGTCAGTCAACAAAGTACAGTTCGCTAAGGAGGAGCTCATTGGGAAGGATTTTGTCAAGGAGAGGTTCACTGATGCACTTTGATGATCTCTTTCCTTTGGTGATTCTAAATCCACTACCTTACCCTGGGCCGATTTCTATACACAACATCAGCCCCCTAACTCTGCCTTACCATGGGCCGATTTCTGTACACTACATCAGCCCCCCAACTCTCAGCTTGTACAGCGAGCTGGGAGTTTGAGACCTTTCAAATTTCAATTGGTCATAATTAGTACTATTGTTTCCTTTCCCCATGTTTCATTTTTATTTAAGTGAATCCAGTAATTATGACCGCACTAAGTTGAATCCTTTCCAGGGCCATTAATGCGTGTGGTTGGGGGAGATGAATCTGGACTCATTAGTGAACTGTTCCTTGCTCTATTTAAGGGAGAGGCTATCTTTCGGCCTTATCACACAAAACAAATTATGGAATACCCTGATGAGTCGCCATTGAAATTTTGGCCCCTCCTGGAGGTGTGTATGGTCTGCTGCATATGTGATTCGAAAGAATTATTTTCTCCGGTAACGTGGAAGGATCTTATATGGATCCCAAATTATGTTCTCCCGACTTCGTCATGAGGTAATTGTTTGCCCGGCCAAGCTCTTGAAGCTTCCTGGTTAGGTTTCTTTGGGAGGTGCAGGCGGTTGAGGGTAGACAGGATGCAGTACTGTCGTCGATTGTGCTTTGGAAGGAAAAATGAATGGCGTGCTGTTCTCAAAATGCGGCCACGCACGATTGGCTTCTTTTTCCCTTCTCTTTTTCTTTTTCTTTCTTTTCTTTTTTTTTTAGTGGGGGCTTCTTTTGCTCCTCAACTAGCTTGTACTCTAGGATTCTCCAATGTATTTTACCTTGTTTTGTACTCAGAGCTTTCTAATGTAAATATACCTTGTCGAGGTCTTTTAATGAATAAAATTGCCTTTTGGTATTTTCTACTTGCTGCTTTTTGCTTTTTGGTACGCATATTGTTTGATTGATCTGAGTAGCTTGTATGTACCTAAAAAATAGAGTGGGAGATGCACGTACCTAGTTATAAGTGAGTTGCAATTTATTTGGGTTTGCATGAGAGCTACGAAACAATTAGTGAGCGATCTTGTGCTCGGATGTGCATGAAAGCTGTAACTTAATTAGGTTCGCATGAGAGCTATGAAACAATCAGTGAGCGATCTTGTGCTCAGATGTGCATGAAAGCTGCAATTTAATCAGGTTTGCATGAGAGCTATGAAACAATCAGTGAAGGGTGACTGATCTTGTGGTCGGGGCGATCATGTGCCCAAGAGTTTATTTTGGAGCGTCTCCATGCCTCAGCGAGCCCTTAGCTCAACTGGTGAGATAAGTTTCTTTTAGAGCATCTCCACACCTCAATGAGCCCGCAGCTCAACTGGAAAAGTTTTTTCATCAATTCTTCTGAATTAGGCTCCGGGGGGCCTTCAGTAAGTAATAGATTAGAGCGCTCAGCCTTTCGTAAGACTCATAATTGGTTGACAGCATGCAGACGACGGGTGTTGCTGTCACAACAAAAGAAAATTTAACATTAGTAAACGCATTCAAAAATGCTCATACAATTCATGGATAAATATAAAAGTCTAAAAGATTGTCTTGATAGTAGGGGACCGCTCTCGCTCAGCGCTCCATTGATAGGATCCATGTTGCTACTTGGAAGGCTGCACAACATAACCGTGCAAGCATCCTCTCTTAATGAGGTCTTCGATGGCATCTCGCAACGCCCAACATTCCGAGGTGACTGATAACTTTATGAAAATAGAGTTATCTTGATGTTCCTAGACTTGAATTATTGAAGTATGAGAGTGATTTCTTTTAAATAAGTCCTTGTTTCTA
>JANHAO010028229.1:0-10662 GCA_026873985.1 Saraca asoca
TATCTCATATCCATGACTTTTGGTCATCAGTCATCATACATGCTAGTCTCACTGCATTATTGCTATCCTAGTTCACAACAATACTAAACTAGGAACATTTTAAGAATAACAAATTATTCTATGGACAATTGTTATATTTAATTTATATTACGCAGATGTAACCAAAAATAATAATAATTGAATTACCATTAAAATGTAATACAATGTATGTAAAAAAATAATCATCCCATGATTGGCTTTTAGGGCATACACCAACACACTAGAATCTGGCCAACAAAGGGGTTTCTTTTAGGACCTAAGTTGTTTCCCAGTTGTTTGGGTAGTAGAAAGGTATTGAATAGCTAGAAGAAGGAGGAGAAGAAATGAATGCATAGAGGTTTAACATGGTTCAGCTAAATCTAGATGGCACCAGACCCTACATCCATGGAGATGTTTTATTAATCTGAAGGAGTGTTTACAGAGCTTTGGCTATGGTTTTTGACAGTTTCTGCTAGTATCCTCTCCTCTCTCTTTACAATGGTTCTAGCCTCCCATTTATAGAAGTATAGAGAGGTACAAATGAAACTAAATAAATTGTACATCTGTTACTTCAAATATTAAATGTATGAGACTACCTAGGGTACTATAGACTAGCTTCTACAGGTTACTTTCTATGTGTGGGGTCCAATGGCCGTATTTTACAAAATGGTGGTGCAAGTTGTCTGTTAGCCTTATGCTCAACCTTAGTAAGCTTTTGTTTGGGTGAGACTTCATCCTAGTGAGCTTGAGCTTACACGTTGGGGCTACTACTAGTTTGTGACCTTGAGCTCATTCAGCCAGTGAGCTTGGGTCCTTAGCGAGCTTGAGTTTATTTTGCAGTGATGTCGTGGTTTACCGTACTTGTCCCTTTGCCGGACTCGGCTTCTTCTGGGCTTTTGCTAGCCCATTTCATAGTGCTAAATTCTACTACTATAAGAGTAAAAACATATTTAGTTTTATACTTGGGTTAAACTTCCATTCAACGAAAAAGATAAATCAAAAAGAAGAAAAAAATAACTTTTGTGACCATAATTAACATAACAAAATTAGACGAAGTGATAAAAATAATTTTATTTCTTCTTTTTCACCTTTTAACTCTCATTTATTATCTCCTAGAATTGGGCTACTAAAAATAGGTTGTTGAGGGTAAATATAACCCTTTGACTGCTATCTAACTATATCTTGTCAAATGGCTTAGACTATCACAACTAAAAAGCATCAAATCATGACCCAGGACTCAAATGTTTTCTAGAAACATGCCACTTCCAAAACACTATATATGGACTATTATGGATAGTAAATACATTGCAAGTAATAAACCTTCGGCTAAATATTTCTCATTGTAAGGTATAATGCCTTAATACAAATCCTATACGACAAATATATATCTCTATGTGGAGGCATCATCAAATCTGTCAATAGCCTTAAGGCATCTTGAAAACATCTCCAAAATCAATAACCTTAAGGCGTCTTGAAAACATCTCCAAAATCAATTTCTAGACACACTATCTTTGTATATTTCTTCAATCTATTGGGTTACATAAAGATAGATTCTCTACTATGCCCTTAGTATTCTTAAGAATTTCTTTAGGTGGCATTTGGTTTATAGGATGTTTCTCACATTTCTAGGAATATTTTAAGGGAATGTTAAATTTCTATGTTTGACTCAAAGTTCAAAAAAATTTATCCAAAAAATATTCACATTTTAGGGAATGTTTTTGTTGATGGTGGATTTTGGTGTTGAGCCAAACTCCAGCCAACAGTGGGATTCTTTCGGGATCTCAAACTATTAACTGGTTCAAATACAGAAAATCAGCAAAACACACAAAAAGGGAAGGAAGAGCAACAAGAGAACACAAGAGTTTTAATGTGGTTCAACCAAATCTGGATGGCACCAGACCCTACATCCATGGTAGTATATTATTTTGAATGTATTTTTACAGAGTTTCAGCATACAAGTTTCTCCTCTTCTTCTTATCTCTTTTAGCAGAAGGCTCCTTCCTCATTTTTATAGAGACGAGGAGGATACATAGTAATTTTATAAGTAGTAAATCAATTACATCAATATTTAATGTACAAGACTAAGTAGGCTGACTAAATCTGGTAATTCGGCTACTGCAGATTGCTTCCTACAGGTGGGCCCGGCATGTCTGCTAAGTGAAACATGAGTTAATCTTTAGTCTAGTGAGCTCTTGAGTCACTAGTCATGCTTCGTTGGCTAAATCATTTAGTCTAGGGGCATGTCCATTTTCAGGATGACGAGGTCGAGCTCACTCTATCAAGCACAAGCTAGAACTGATAAGGTCGCTTCGTGACACGAATGGAAGTCATGGCAATCCGAGCATTCTTCAAGCTGATTATTTATTATACTTAGGTTGTTGCAGGTCCATTTAGGATAAACCAAATTTCACATATAACATAAGCCCCCCTAACTCTCAGCTCTTAGCTCTCTTTGCGGGCAGGGAGCTGAGACTCTTCAGCATTTGTTTAATTAAAGACTTCTTTTGAGACTATCATTTCATTTATTCTAGGTTGGCCAAGTTCCTGGCACTTCCTGATTTGCTTCCTTTATAAATTATATGAGGAGTTGGAGGCTAGAAAAATAAGGAGCAGCTGTGCTGCCACCAAGGAGGCATTGGAAGACAAAATTTGAGGACCTTGGTGGCTTACAGGCTCTAATCAGCTGGGGTGAGTCCCTTTGTGGCTAGCCTTTCTTCTTGGTTATAGTTTTTTCCCTTGTATTTTAGTTAGTTTGTAGCCAAAGCTTTCTGATGTAGTTCTACCTCGTTGAGGCTTTTTAATGAATAAAGTCTCCTTTTACAATCTCTGTATGTTGTATCTGGTACATGCACCATTTTAACAATCTATGGAAACTATGAACACTTGGTCACATGTGAGCTACGAATTAGAGTGATCTCGTACTTAGGCCAATCTTGTGGCTAATTAAGCAAATTAGTTCGCATGAGAGCTGTGAAATAATAGCGTGAGCGATCTTGTGCTCGGGCCGATCTCATGGCCAATTAAATAGATGAATTCGCATGAAGGCTACGAAATTAAAGAGTGTGAGCAATCTTGTGTTGAGCTAATCTCATAGCCAATTAAATAAATAGATTCGTATGAAAGTGGTGAAATAGTAAAGCGAGTGATCTTATGCTCAGGTTGATCTCATGGCCAATTAAATAGATGAATTCACATGAAAGCTGTGAAATAAGATAAGTTTGCATGAGAGCTACGAAATAATAGGTGAGCGATCTTGTGCTCAGGCGGATCTTGTGGCCAATTAAATAGATGAATTCACATGAAAGCTACAAAATTAGATAAGTTTGCATGAGAGCTATGAAATAAGAGTTAGCCAATCTCATGGCCAGGGTGATCTTGTGCTCAAATAAAGAGGTGACTAATCTTGTGGTAGGGGTGATCTTGTGCCCAAATAAAAGTTGGCCAATTTTGTGGCCAGGGTGATCTTGTGCCCAAATAAAGAGGTGATAGATCTTGTGGTCAGGGTGATCTTGTACCCAAATAAGGAGTTGGCTGATCTTGTGGCTGGGGTGACCTTGTGCCTAAATAAAGAAGTGATCGATCTTGTGGTTGGGGTGATCTTGTACCCAAATAAAGAGGTGACTGATCTTGTGGTCGCGGCGATTTTGTGCCAAAATAAAGAGTGCCATTTAGGCGAGTTACCTATTTGAAGAAATTTCAAAATCAGTAAAGATATTCGAAATGTTTACATAAGTTACAAAAATTACAAAGATTTAATAGATAGTCCTAATAGTAGGAGACTGCTCTTGCTCGAGATCCTATCGAGATGGTCCAAGCCGCTGCTTGGAAGGTTGCACAACATAATCTTGCAAGCGACCTCTTTTGATGAGATCTTCAATAGCATCCCTCAGTGCCCAGCATTCTGAGGTGACATGCCTGAACCCATTGTGGTATGCACAAAATTTCCCTCAGTTGAGTCTATACTTATTGGGAGTCTTGAAGGGTGGAGACCTTTTGAAATCTTCTTTATCCCTTTCTATTGTGAAAATCTTGTCTTGGGCATTCGACAAGATACTATAGGTGCTATGGCGACCTAAAAATGGGGGTCATTCATCCTTGCTCTTCTTAACGAGCTGATGATCAGAACCGTCATTTTCATTTCCATGGTTACCCCTCTTCTTACTTTGGGCCGAGCTGCTCGCCTCAAGCTTGTGCGGACTGAAAGTCTCTTCCCATCTAATCTGCTTCGTAGCTCGCTCATAAAATTCACCTAGGTTGTTGATTAGGGACTTGTACAAGCTTTTGAATAGCTTTCCATCTCTGTAAAGTCCTGCTAAAATGATAGTTAGGATGGCCTCATATGAGGGCTTTTCCACATTGTTAACCTCGCATCTGAAGCGAGCAATATAGTCTTTCAAAGTCTTGTGCTTATTCTAGAAGAGTGTAGCGAGATGACATAGGGGTGCAAGTTGCTTCTTCAGCGCTCTATACTGGTTGATGAACTTTTCTTGGCAATCCTCCCAACTACTAATGCCACGAGTTGGGAGGCTCCTGAACCACATTCGAGGGACTTCATCTAAAATAGCAGGGAAGACGTGGCATCTAATTAAGGAGTTATAGGTTTGGAGGCCCATCTGGATGTTGAACAGGTCTAGATGGTTGTGCGGATCGCTATCTCTATTGTATAGTAGAATGACTGGAACTTTGAGTTTGCACAGGAGGGTTTCCTTCTCGATTTCACTAGAGAAAGGAGTTCATTCCCCAAAGTGACCTTGGTTATTTCGAGCTTAAGGGTGCTCCTCCAAATGCTTGACTCTTTGAAGGAGATCTTCCGCTAAAAACATCCAAGCCCCCCAGTCATTGGCTAGATACTTGGTGGTTTGGTTCACTTTTTTGACCGTGTGGATGGCAATTCGAAGTCTGCTCTTGGTCAGTTTCATTGGAGCACTCAAATCCGAGTGCAGTAGTCTTAGCCTGTCCTTGCACATTCTGAGCTTGTGCTTGCACTAACATTTTGACCGTTTTAGCTAGCTCTCCCATCATGTGTTCAAGTTTTTCCTGATGTTAGAGCTAGACTTGTACTCCATCGGTGCCGTTAGCAGTGAGAACTAGTTATACAGAGCTGGCTGGGGGGATGCTAGTGGTTGTTCCGATGACAGGAGTGGTGGAGGAATCTGTCATCAAGACATACCCTCTGGAGGATGGGGTTACACATTTGAAGCTCTGGTGGCTCTTCCATTGGCCATTGCAGTAGGAGATGAACTAGAACAAGTGAGATCCCCACAGACGGTGGCAAAATGTTGATGGTGGATTTTGGTATTGAGCCAAACTCCAGCCAACAGGGGGTTTCTTTTGGGATCTCAAACTATTAACTGGTTCAAATACAAAAAATCAGCAAAACACACAAAAATGGAGGGAAGAGTAATAAAAGAACACAAGAGTTTTAACGTGATTCGGCCAAATTTGGACGACACCGGACCCTACGTCCATAGTAGTATATTATTTTGAATGTATTTTTATAGAGTTTCAGCATACAAGTTTCTCCTCTTCTTCCTCTCTCTCTTAGCAGAAGGCTCCTTCCTCATATTTATAGAGGAAATGAGGTTACAATAGTAATTTTACAAGTAGTAAATCTGTTACATCAACATTTAATGTACAAGATTGAGTAGGCTGACTAAATCTGGTAATTCAGCTACTGTAGATTGCTTCTTGTAGGTGGCCCCAGCATGTCTGCTGGGCAAAACATGAGTTAATCTTCAATCTAGCGGGCTCCCGAGTTGCTAGTCATGCTTCGTTGGCTAGATCATTCAGTTTAGGGGCATGTCCATTTTTAGGATGGCGAGGTCAAGCTCGCTTTGTCAAACACAAGCTCGAACTGATAAGGTCGCTTTGTGACATGAACAAAAGTCATGGCAATCCAAGCATTCTTCGAGCTAGTTATTTACCATACCTGGGCTGTTCGCAGGTCCATTTAGGACAAACCAAATTTAACATATAGTAGTTTTTAACCCAATATTCCCAATATTATGAGTAATATCAGATTTTGCGAAATGGGTTGGCAAAGGCCCAACAACAGACCAAGTCTGAATGAGAAAAGAGCCAAGCTCACTAGACCACTGTCCATATGGACATAGAATAAGACAGAAGTCCTAGCTTGCTAAAAGATAAGTCCCAGCTTGCATAGCTAGCATCCTGCTATAAGCAAGCTCACATTGCTAAAGGCGAGCTCATGAAGATCATCCTTGCTGACCAAAGACTAGTAGCGACCAAGTCCCAGAATATCACACCTTACTTAGCCAGACCACCAACCAGCCACCCTTTCAGACTTAGTGTGTAGGACCAACCTATAAGAAGCAGCACCATGGGCCCACCCACAGAAAGCAAGACTCAGAAGTTAGCCAACAATCTACAGAAGTCATTGAGATCACTGTAAAATAAGCTAAAAATAGCTATACCAAAACTCTGTAGAAATTCCTTCAGATCAATACATTACCATGGATGTTGGAACCAGTGCTGCCTAGTTTTAGCTGAACCACATTAAAAACACTGTGTCTTTGCTCTCTTCCTCTGTTCTTCTCCTTCATTCTTAATATTGATCAACTGGGAACAGTTTGAGTCCCGGAAGAACCTCTCTGATTGGCTAGATTCTGGCAAAATCGAAATCCACCATCAACATTTTGGCACCATCTGTGGGGACTCATCTGAGTTTTGGTTGATTTCCTATATTCCCGTTCATTCTCTATCTAGCTGTAATGGCTAGGGGAAAAACCATTAGGAAGTTAGATGCTGTTAATAACTAGCTTGAGGGTCATACAACAAGTTCTTGCATCGCCAGGGTCGCCAACGGTTGCTCCCCTCAGCTCACTGCCAACCTACTATTACTGTCCTTGAAATTGATGGAGTGCAAGCATGGCACCAACGCTAGGAAGCACTAGAAGGTTCAGTGAGAAAAATGGCCAAGGCACTGTAGATGTTAGCACAAGCGCATGCCTAGGGTTTGCAAAGGCTGATCAAGGTCGTTATACCTGAGAGCATTCACCAGTAGTAGTGAGCTACAAGTTCAAATAGAGCTAATCAAGAGCGCACTTTAGGTTGCCATTCGTGTGATTAGGAAGATAGGAGGAGCCATCAAGCCTCTAGCCAATGATCTGGGGCATTGACTTCATTAGTAGAAGAGTTGCTTCAGATGGTGAAGTAGTTAGAGACACACCCTTGAGCTCGAGATGATCATGGTCACTCAGAAGATCAAACACCCTTCTCCAAGGAAATTGAGATGGAGCCTCTCCCTCATAAGCTCAAAATCCCTTTTATCCCACTGTACAATGGGGACAACGATCCCCACAACTACCTAGATATGTTTAACATCCGGATGGATCTTAAAACAAGTAATCCCTTGATTAAATGTCATATCTTCCCAGTCACATTGGGAGATACACCTTGAATGTAGTTTAGGAGCCTTCCAGCCCACAACATTGGCAGTTGGGAAGAATGTCAGGAAAAATTTCTCAACCAATATAGGGCACTGAAGAGGTAGCTCGTGCCTTCTATCATCTTACTGCAATCTTTCAGCACAAGCACGAGTCATTGAAAGATTACATTTCCCGATTTAGGCATGAGATCGACAATGTCGAAAGCCCATATGAAGAGAGCATCCTGATAACAATCTTGACAAGACTTCATAAGGATGGCAAATTATATAGAAGTATATATAAATCCCCAGTGGCAGACCTGGGTGAATTTTATGATCGAGTTGCTAAGCAAATTAGATGGGAAGAGACTTTTAGTTTAGAGAATCAAAGGGATAAGTTGAGTAGCTTTGAGTTGAGTAAGAAAAGAAGCAATGAGGGTTAGAAGACCGACCCCAATAGCCACCCTCTGAAGAAAGTGAGAATCAGGCGACCTCAGCCTTCAGGTTGTCATGATTATTATAGCATCCTATCAAACACTCCAAATAGGATATTTGCAATAGAAAAGGGTAGAGAAGACTTCGGGACTCCCGTTCTTTTAAGGACTCCTTGCGGGAATAGAAATACAAACAAGTTTTGTGCTTACCATAATGAAGCCAAGCACAACACTTTAGATTGTCGAGCCCTTAGAGATGCGATCGAAGATTTGATCAAGAGGGGCCGTCTAAAAGAATATGTGCTATGGCCCATGGGACAGCAACCTTCTCAACCTTAATGGAATCCCAAGCAAGAGCAATCTGCTGTAGTCAGAACCATATTTTAGCTTTATAATAAAGCATGTAAAAGTAGCCCAAATTTTGATGTATATAGTTTGAGTGAATTCCCAACAAATGTGAATTCACAAGTTTGCCCTTGAGATGTGAGCTCCCGTCACTTCAGCTTACAATAGCATACTTCTGAGTTTTGATTTAATTTCTATCGCATTAGAATGACCCACTTCTTAGCACTATCCTAATGCAATCAAGTGTTTATATGACCAACTTTCTTAGGCACCATATGCATGCTACCTCATTATGCAGATGGCCAACTTTCTTAGGCACCATGTGCATATGATCTCGTCATGCATACAACTAACTTTCTTAGGCATCATATGCATGCAACCTCTAGCCCGTGCAGATGACCAACTTTCTTAGGCACCATATGCACAGTGCTTCATCTTGCACATGACTAACTTTCTCAAGCACCATGTGCAAGGGACTTCATTGCACATGTGACCAACTTTCTTAGGCACCACATGCATGCGATTTCCTATCTAGCATGCACATGACTAACTTTCTTAGGCACCATGTGCATGTGATCTCACTATGCATATGACTAACTTTCTCAGGCACCATACGTAGGTGATCTCATATTTGACGGGCACATGACCAACTTGCTTAGGCACTATGTGCACCTAGCCTTATGAATCATGTATATGACCAACTTTTTTAGGCACCATATACATGCCACTTTAAGCACACATGCGACCAACTTTCTTAGGCATAGCATGTGTGTGACCTATTATTTGTCATGCATACAACCAACTTTCTTAGGCACCATATGTATGCAATCAAGTGCTTACAGTTCTCATGCAATATAGTGCTCACAGCTCTTCTACAACCTAAAAATTCATAACTCTCATGCGACTAAATGTTCGTAGCTTGCATATGACTTCTTAACTAAGCACATCTCTCATGTGACCTACCTATATACTACCTGCAACTAAGGCACCTTAATGCTCAACTTGTTGCTCATCGAGAAGCATTGTTGATTGCTTATTCAAGTATCTCATCTTACTATAATTTGCAAAAATTCATACTATCATCTATGATGTGTAGAACATTCAAACATAGTGCAACATGCAAGAATCACTTAGATTTCATTCATTAAAAGTCTCAACGAGGTGAATTTACAATGAGAAAATTTAGAATACAAGTTAAAATAAAAGAACCCATGGCTATTACATTCTGGAAAAGAAGACTGGCTTCATGGAGACGAACTTCAGCTAGCACTAGTAGAAGGACCAGCCAATAAGCGAGCTTTTCAATAGCTAGTGGTTCCTTTCCTGACTCATCCCTTTCAATGGGACTGAGAAGCTGATGGACATGGCTAGAAAGGTGAGGCCTCTTAGCATCACTGGGAGAAAATAATCCAAGGCCAACACAAGACCTCCCAACAACCAACAAGAGAAGCTATTCATAGGAGTCACATGCAGTAGGCCATTCATGCCTTATAACCTTTTGCAGCAGACCATACATGCCTTGCCAGAAAAGCTTTCTATCAAAAACATGGGGGCTTGTCTAAGATACCCATCAGTTCACTCAATGAAGGATGAGAAACCCCTCCCTATGCTTCATATAGACTGGCCAAGTCTCATGAAGAGTCCAGAAGAACTCCCAACCACTTTCATTAAAGGCCTTGGAAGAAAACAAGGTAGACTCATCCGTGACAATGAGACATGTATAGCATGAGGCATGGCCTAGATTAGATGAAATAACAAGCTAATCAAAGACTTTGACTACACAATAATCCATAAAAGAGGCCCTTTGCTAGCGAACTTGTTCAACTCCCAGCCCATAAAGTAAGCTAAGAGTTAGGGGGCTTAATTTTATGAGTAATTGTTAGGTTTCAAAGCATCAAGCACAACAAAAAATTAAAATTTTCAAAACCCACCTAGGATCCATGCGCAAAACATAAATCAGTTAGTTAAGATCACACTTTATGCGATTGCAGTTTGATGTAGAAATTAGCAACATAGATGGATGAATTTTCATTTCTTATGATGTTACGACTGGATGCGATGTTACAGTTTGATGCAGAAATCACCAACACAGATTAGTGAATTTATGTCTCTACAGTATCCACACACGAGGATGACAAAACTCCAATCTGTTGGATGGAATAGCCTTTCTCACTGCGTCTCTGCTAGGTGACGCCTATCTATCTATTTTTCTAGGAGCTCTCAATCGTTTTCTCAAAAATTATTTTTTTTTCTGCTACCTCAGTAATCCCTAAATGTTATATTTATAGCTCTAGGATTTAGTGAGAAAAGACCTAGGCTTAGTCTAACTAAAAGTCCTAGTCCTAGCCCAACTAAGAGTCTAAGTCCAATAGAAAGTGTGGAAAGGCTTTTTAGGCTTAAGTTATTGACTTAGTCTAACTAATGTCAATAATTAAGCCCAATGTAATATAACCTTAATAAAGCCTAAGAGAAATATAG
>JANHAO010028230.1:0-10719 GCA_026873985.1 Saraca asoca
CCTTTATATCTATTTCACAGAATGTATAGTCCAGGATGCAATAGAACTCAATCAAATTGGTCTAGGGCACCCATCTAGACTAACAGAATGATCATGGGGTCCTTCAACTTATTATGTCCTCTGCCATCTAGAGTATTCGATTAGTGGCTTTGATGCCGTTCACCGTTCCCAATCTTGCTCTTGTTGAAAGAGAATGCTTTGAGGTCAATTTGAGAGCTTTAGAAAGCTTGAAGAAGAAGCTTGATGCTAAGACTGTAAAGCTTGCCAAATATGACAAGAGCATCCAAGATGTGACTAACTGTGTCTCTGAGTTAGTGAAAAAGAAGGACACGGTGATGACTAGGAAGAACAATCCACCGAACTACTTCTCAAAGAGATCAAAAGTTGGTGGTCAAGCAGAAAAGTCATGATGAAGACAGATATACTTTTGGGGTCAGGGAAAAAAAGCTGTAAGAAGAAATCATCAAGGTCAAGAATCTTTCTTATTCTATATATTAGTTTGGTTTTGATCAGGCTGTAAAGCAAATTAAGCATTTCAACCTTAATCTCCTGCTCGAACTTTCCAAGATGGAGAAGGACATGTCTCTTGAGGAAAGAAGCTCAGTTTGGCTTGAATAGCTATATAACTTTGAATATTTTGTATAAGATACTTTATACTTATTTTTGCTATAATGGATTTGCTTTCTTATTTGTTCATCCTCCTATATTTTAGTTTCTTTGCTCTTCCACTAATTCTTAACCTTAATCTTAAAACTTTCAATGGGTTGCTTGTTTTTCATGATTTTTGTCTTCTGTCACTTTTCAACCTCTAACATGTTATTTGTATTTTTGTGATTTTTGTCTTTCACCATTTTTCAACCTTCAATGGCTTGGCCATTTGTATATTTATCTGGACCCAAGGCTGGAGTTTATTTAGAATTTTTGGTATCGCTTGGTTCTTTTAATATTACTTTTAGATTAACCAGTTGGCCTAGTCTCCAATAAGTCATTCAACTTGTTTGGTGTTTTTTAAGTAACAAGGGATTGCTTGAATTTAAGTGTCAAGTTCTTACTTGATCTTTCCACACTAATATAGGTTTTACTTAATATTGAGGGATCTACTCAAGTTTAGCATGGTATCAAGGAAAATGCTTAAGTTTAGAGTAGTATCAAAAAGACTACCCAGGTTTAGAGTAGTACCTAGGAGACTACTAGGGTTTAAAATAGTATCAAAGGGATTGATTAGGTTTAAAATAATACTGAGGGGATTATTTGAGGTTTAAAATATGGAGTAACAAGCCAAATCATTAAGAATATTACTTTTCATTTTTTATTTTAGCTACTTATTTACATATTTTACTAGCTAGCTATCTTTCAGATATACATGTAATGGGCCTTGAGGTATGTTGCATTTTGAGTGCATGGAATGGGTTTTCCTTCAATTGTCTCAAAGTGATATGCATTGTTTGATAAGTTGTCTTTTACTCTATAAAGGCCTTCCCACAATGTTGCTAGCTTTCTTTTTGCTAATATCTTTTGTGGCCTATTAGCTTGACGAATGACCAACATGCCTTTTGCAAATTCTCTCTTCTTGACTTTCTTATTAGCGATTTTGCCTATCTTGCCTTTATACCATTCATTATAAAGTTAAGTAATGTCCCTAACTTTTACTAGCTTATCTAGCTCTTCTTTTTTCCTTTTATCATTTTTTTCATTGCCCATAATGCTTTCTTCAATTGAGTTATTGTCCCAATTCAACCAGAGGCATAGCTTCACTCTCGTAGGCAAGCATGAACAAGATTTCTTTAGTAGCCAAGTGTGGAGTGGTTCTATAAGACCACAAAACACATGGCAATTCTTCCACCCACCTTTTCTTTAACCTTTTCAATGACGATTTTGGTGTCATTCGGCCTTTTATTTAACCTTTCAAGGAGATTTTGTTTGCTAACTCTATTTGCCTATTGGTTTAAGGATGTTCAACAGATGTGAACTTTTTCTTGATCCCCATCCTTTGTTTACAAAAACAAATGAGTTATCGTTATTGGTTAAGTGAGTTTACCTTTGACAAAAGTCTTTAAAGTTATCACTATAAACTATTTTCCATTGTCATATACGATCGTTGTGAGGAGACTATACTTGTAAAAAGTTATTAATAGTCTGTAGGTGTTGAAATAAAGTATTGTGTAGAGGTTTTACTTATAGATGATAAATCTCTAAACAAACTTTTGCACATTGTTCAGAGTTATAGTTGTGAAAGATTCTACCTCAACTCACTTTGTAAAGTAATTAATTACCACTACTACATACTTTAACTAGTTAGGTGCAGTTAGGAATGGTCCTAAAAGGTCAATTCCCCACTAGTTGAATAGCCATAGGGAGATCAAGGGTATTTCATTTGTTACTGACTATTTTTGGACTTTAGTAAACTTTTAAAAATTTTTGCACCTTTATACTAACTTAATTGCTTCCTTTTTCATTCTAGGCTAGTAATATGCCAATCGTATAGCTTTCAATGTGGCAGCTGTGCCAGTTAGGTGGCTCATGCATATCCCTTCATGAATTTCCCTCAAGATATAATTAGCCTCATTTGGTCATAGGCATCTTAAGGACAAGAAAGCAAAACCCCTTTTATATAGTTAACCATTTTCCAATAAAAAAATAGGCTGCCCATCATTCAACCATTGTAGCCTCTCTTTTATCTTTTGGCAAACACCCATCCTTAAAAAATGCCACGATCTAAATCATCCAAAATTCACTTTGCTCCACACACACATTTCTTCTTCTGTGCAAGGGGCTTGTAGTGTCTCCTATATCATTGTTTGATTATTTACAGTCGCTTTGGCACTTACTTACTTAGCAAGTACATTTGTTTGGTCATTCTTTGCCTTAGGAATTCTTCTTAGTTCATATTGAAATTCCTTTAACAAGCTTCCTGTCATGTGTTCATATTTCACTAACATCAGTTCTTTAATCTTATACTCCTTTTTTACCTGAGTAATTACTAATTAAGAATTGCTCATAACATTTATGGACCAAGCACCCACCTCTTTTGCTAATATGCTATCAACACTTTTGCCTGAGTATTGGTTACCTTGAAGTCAAACTTTAATGAGTACTCTAATACCAAGTCTCTAGGTCCTTCTAAAATTACTTCTATTCCACTACCTTTGCCATTTGATGAGACGTTAATGTACAAGGCCTACTCTAGATCTTTCAACTTAGCTTCCCCTACTCTAGTCATTTTAACTACAAAATCTACTAACACTTGTGCTTTTACTTGTCTTCTCGCCTTATACATAAGCCCATACTCAAAGGGCTTTATTGCCCATGCTACAAGTTGACTAGTAAGATCAAGTCTGTAGAGCATTTGTCTAATGGAGGCATCCATTTGAATAATAACTTGATGATTTTGGAAGTAGGGTTTCAATTTCCTATATGCTATCAGTTGAGCAAAAGCTAACTTCTCTATCTTCTAATACCTCATTTCTACTCCATGCAACATTTAACTTATGAAATAAATCAGCCTCTGCTCCTTTTTTGTTCTCCCAGATAAGTATTGAACTTACTACTACTGCGGCTGCTGCTAGGTATAGGTATAAAGTTTCACTAGGCTCCAGCTAAGAAAGTATGGGTGATATGGTTAATTATTCTTTTAATTCTTTGAAAGCTTTTTCACATTCATCAATTTATACAAAGTTTTTGGCATTTTTACGTAATTTAAAGAAAAAAGCATGTTTGTTAGTTAACCTAGACATGAAGTGAGTGAGGGCAGTGATTTTGTCATTCAATGCTTGAATTTCCTTTAAACTCATCAAAGTTTTCATATCAATGATCACCTAGCACTTGGAGAGATTTGCCTCTACCTCCTACTCTGTAAGCATGAAACCTAAACTTTCTTACCTTGACTCCGAATGCACATTTCTTAAGATTTAGTCTCATTTGGTACTTCCTTAGAATGTCGAATGTTTCTTCTGAGTTTTCCTAATGTTTGCTTGTACTTTTCAACTTGATCAACATGTTAGTAACATATACTTCCATATTTATTCCTATTGTTCTGTGAAAAGTATTTATCATTCTTTGGAACATTGGTCCCGTGTTCTTGAGGTCAAACAATATTACCTTGTAATAGTATTTCCCTTGATTGGTTATGAACGTGATTTTGTCTTTATCTTTAGGATGCATTCTCAGCTGATTATATTCTAGTAAATGCATTTTTGAAATTTAAGATTTCAAATCTTAAAGCATTATCGACTAGTTGATCGATGTTTGGCAATGTATATGAGTCCTTTGGGCATGTTTGGTTAAGATAAGTGAAGTTGACACATATTATCCATCCTGTATTGGCCTTTTTGACAAGGACCATATTTACCAGTCATGTTGTGTGCGAGACTTCTATGATGAAGCTAACGTTTAGTAATTTTTCTACTTCTTCCTTTATAATTTTTTAGCACTCGATACCATTGATCCTTTTCTTTTATTGCACAAGTTTTGTGTTAAGGTCGACCAACAACTTATGACATGCTATGTTTAGGTCAATCCTTGGCATATCTGTAAGCACCCAAGTGATAATTTCATTGTACTCCTTAAGTAATTTGATCAATCGAGTGTTATCATCCATAGAAAGGTTTGCTCTGATCTTTATTGTTCTCTCGTCACTTTCATTGAAAATATAGATTTCTTCCATAGTTGACCCTAGTTTAGGTTAACACATATTATCTTCCTTAACATCTTATAAAGCTAAGCCTACCATTTGGCATTCATTATTGGATGGATTTACAGCTACCCATTTTGTTCCACTTTTATTCTCTTTGCTTTTTACTAAGCTGGCCATGTAACATCTGGACCACTTGTTGATCAACTTAAACTTCCTCTACTCTCTCTAGCATAGAGAATTTCATCAATAAGGATAGAATAGAGACTATGGCTCTCACTTGATTTAAGGATAGTCGATTGAGAATTGCATTATAAGCATTGTTTGTTATAACCATCACAAAAAAGTTCACATTAAGGCTCTTTTCAAAGGTTGGGTGCCCCAAATTATCCTTAAAGTAACCATCCCCTTGACTTGAACTTGCCCTCTTGTAAAATCAATCAAAACACCTGTGTAACGTTTACACATGCTTTTTGAGATATTAACAGCGTCAACGGCATGTAAATATAGAATGTCAGCAAAGCTTACCTAATCAATAAGTATCCACTTGAATATGCAGTTATGGATTAGCGCTAAGATAAACAATGGGTTGTCATGGTCTCTATCAGTATCACTGAAATATTTTTCTCATAAAGCAAATAGGCTCGTAATACTCTCTCCTTCTCTTTCCCTCAACGATCATTATAGATTAGAGATGCTTCTTCCCAGCATTCTTAGAGGTTTCCCCTCTAACAAAACCCCTTATAATTGTTTCAATCATCCCCAAAACTGAAGACTTATCTTCCACCTATTTTCCTTCTATTCGATCGAACCATGGTAAGCTATCACACTCTTTTATGCTTTCTTTTTCTTGATTATCATGCCCCCTCAAAATTTCCTATACTTAGAAAGGTTTTGTCATTGTATCAATGACTCAATCTCATCCTTTAACCTGACACAATAGTCAATTTAATGGCCATGATCACAGTGAAACTTATAATACTTTGTCTTATCTGTGAGGGAATTTTCTTTACTTTTGAGGGGAAAAATCATTAAATCTACCACCCATACATCCTAGACAATATGACTTATTAGGGCATTTAATAACTCGTAATTATTATATCACCCACACTGTGGTACCCATTCTCTCTCATTTGTACACTTTCTGCTTGAAAGCACTCTACTTGTCTCCAAGTAAGCTCAACCTCTTCAATGTTTATATACTTCTCTGATCGAGCTAAGAGCTCTAAGAGAAACAAAGCTAAATGCTTTGCTAGATACTAGAAAAAGTGCCTCAATCAAAAGCCAAAGCTAATTTTATACTCTGTTACTCCTTCATTAAGGTCCTTGATTTCTAGAGTGAAAATGTTGAAACAAGTAAGGTATTCTTTCAAAGCCTCACATCATCCTTGTTGAAAGTTAACCAAAGCAGTTTATGTCTTTTTAGGCATTTGACTAGTTGCAAAGTGAGTGGACAATACCTTGGCCAATTATCAAAAACTACAAATCAACTATCTAAGTAATGTTGTAAACTATCACAGTTAGGCTTTCTTCAGGGTAGAGGAGAGAGCATAACACATGATGGCATCTGTACTCTAGATAACAATATAGATGCCTGGAATGATTCCAAATGCTCTTTTGGGTCTGTCATTCTGTCATTGGAATCAATATGAGTTGGCATCTTGAAATGACTAGGTAGTAAAGCAACCATTACTACCAAGAAGAACATATGGCTATCCTCATGGTAAGAAGAAGGTTGCCTAGAACTTTGGGTAAGGGATTCAATAGATCATAATGTGTATTATTAGTGGGGTTCTATAGATGATGGCAAAAATTGTTTAAGTTTTATAGGGGTTGTATTTGCATATTGTGGTTCTAAAGGGTTTGTGCATGAAAATGTTGATGGTTCTATATTAGATTAGTGATAGTGTTCATCAAATTGGGAATGGTAGGGTTTGAAGCTTGCTCAAGCTAGATGGAGATTTTATGTGGTTGATGAATTTGTCATAGTTGAGGTGGGTTGCGAGGTGGAACAAGCTGAGGGTGAAGGAAAAAGGCAATCATGATTGACCTAAACAGGGTTAATTTCAACAAGGATATAACTCAATAGGATGAGGTGGTGGAGGAAAAGCTAGTTGAGTTTGTGAATAACCAAGAGCCTCCAACTCTCTCTATAGTTGGCAAACCAGTTCAACTAATGTGTCACATTCAAACTCAATAATAATTCTTGTTGTGTGCTTTCCGCAAGCGCACAGTGTAATTATAGTAAACACTGACAAGTACGGGTCAAATCCCATACAGATCTCGCTATCAACTACTAGAGTTTGTAATTTAAGTTGTCTAAATCAAATAAGGGTATTGAAGATATTAAAGAAGACTGATAAAAGAGTAGCACTTAATTAATAAATGAAGTTCAATTGTAAAAGCCTAGGATTGGGGTTCACCACACTTACGGTCTTCAACGAATAATGTAAATTCTTCCTATTATAATCACTTAGATAATTGAGGATGGTTTAGTCTAGGTTAATTACTAGCCTCTTTCAAGGTCTAATAATAGTAATTAAATTAACCTAATTGAACTTACTTTTGTGGTTTAAATTAATTTAAGCCATTTAAGATCAATGCTAACCAATTTAATCCTAAAGAAACTTAATCTAATTTCGTGATTAAAGTTCCCTTATTCAACTGTTAGGGTTCCGGTAATAATCTTCTCCTTTCGGTACTTCAACTATCTACCTAAAATTAAACAAAATAATGGCCAAATGTTTTATCAAGAACTTAGTAGGCATAACAGTTGAATCAATTAATATCAAGTAATTATAATAGGAAATCAATCAATAGCAGCAAGGGACCATAAGTGGGTTATTCCCAATCCTAGAATAAAAATCTACTCACATAATGGAAATAAAAATCAAATTCATTATCATTAAGTACTCCATAATATTCAATACAATGCAGAAAAATAAAGATAAAGTTTGAAAAAGAAAACTAAGATGCCAAGTGATGAAAATAATTAAAATCTTCACAAGAACTTTAATCCACAAGAGTATCTGATAATCTACTTAGAAAAACATCTTAAAGATGAAAAACTTAGCTAAACTATCTAAAACTATCTAAACGCTCCCGGTGGCTGTGTAGAAAAATAGCTTAAATAGTAAGGCAGCAGACCCGAAACATGACTGTGTCCTGGGACATGGCCAGGGTGTGTTTCAGGCTGGGATTGTAGAAATTTGGAGAAAAAATCTAGCACCAAACACAGCTAGGCCGTGTCTTAGGACACGATCATGTTTCAAGTTGTTTGGAGCAATTTTCTTTGCTTTAAATGGCTGAGTTGTATTCCTTGCAATGGCTCTTCTCCTTAATCCAAATATGCTCTGAACTTTCATTTTCATCCTCCTTTTCCAAGCCTTCTTGCAAACCTACAAAGAAAGACACAAAACAAAGTAGTACCAAAGAATAAAATACTAAACCAAAGCAAAGAGAACAAAGAAATCACAAGTTAACAACAATTCAAGAGGTTAAAACCAACATAATATTGTGCAATTTGCCCACTTATCAATTCTTCGAGCGTCCTTTGTCATTTGATCTCAATGATGCTCGTCATGTGCCCTTTTGCTATGATAACGTTTCTTCAAAGACGATAGAATATAAGTGAAGTGGGGGTAAGAGCTTTATGACATTTAGGTGGTTAGGAAAGCCACAACGACACCTAATGAAACTCTTCAACTAGAATGGATTGATGAACAAAGATTGTATGTGATAGCGGAACACCTATGTAAGGAATGAAATCAGCTATGCACGATGAAAGTGGTCTGGCAAATACACTCTAGTGCTCAAGTTAGTTCCAAAAGCAAAGTTTCGGTATGAGTAGTGAGAGTGTATATATGTAAGGTATGCTTGAGGATTTATACAAGTGTTAAGCATGCCATTTAGTATGTTTTTATATGAAAAATAAGCATCCTCATGTTCATGATATATTGTTAGCATATGTGAGATTTTTGCCTTGCAGTCGGAAGAATAGTCACACCATTTATAAAAGGTGTTGAGTGGGTCCATTTGCATGGTGGACTAATCTTGTAGAATCAACTGACATAAGGTTATCCTAGAGCGTTGTCATTCAACTAGCATCACTAGGCTTGAGATTGTCATAGATAGGTCGATTGACTAGACCCATGTTTAAGGGAATCTCATTTTTACAAATTAAGTCGATCAATCGATAGTTATTGATCATAGCGCATTGTGATTTTTAGACTACGTCAGTAAGCAACTTCCCCCATTTTATGGGAAGTTGAACTTCTCAAAAGTCTTACTTTTTTATCAATTAATGATTAACTAAAAAACACACTCATCCATTATTTCTCAGAAAGTTGTACTTCTCAGTAAACACTATGATTAATCTTTCTCCCAAATACTAACTTTTTTTAGCTTCAATTTAGAGCTTTTTTTTTTTTTGAATGTTTCTATCATAATTTAAACATCCAAATGATGAAAAAAAGTTACGATTTAGAATTTTTTTTTGGCATATATATATATATATATATATATCTATGTAGTGTAATAGTTGCACACTTAGGAGTCATTTGATTCACATAAGAAGTAAGTTTTTGTAGGAAGTTAAACTTTTCAGAAAGTAAATTCTTATGTAAACTTCTCGAGAAGTTACTAAAATTTGTTTGGTTAGCATTAAGACAGTAGAAATTCTAAGGAAGTAAGTTCCCATGTGGTGTTTAGTTCAACTATATACTTTCTAAGAAATATTATCAAAATGAATAAAATACCTTATAAATAGTATTCTTGTTATTGTTTAAATTTTACAACGATATTTTTATATTTTGTTTTATTAAAAGTATAAGAAATAAAACTTACTTAGGGGGAGGCTGGGTAAATAGCTTTCCATACTTAATGGGAAGTAAAACAACCTGTGAAGTATATTTTCTCCCATTCTTTAAGTTAGCAGCGAACCAAATAATTTAAACATTATCTACTATCTAAAAAATTATATTTCCTGTTAAATTTTCTACAAACCAAACAACTTCTTAACATAAACATGTAGATATTTCTGTTAGACTTTGAAACTACATCTAGTTTGTTATAATTCATATTGGTAATTACTAGTAGTCTTTTCGTGATCTTTATCTGACTGTTTTTTTTTTTTTTTTCACTTTTTGTTCAGGTGCGTCCTGAAAATTGGTTAAGTGTGGCATGTATTGGAGAGACTATTGTGTGTAATATGGTAACCGTTGGCTAGGAATAATGTAATGTATTGGAGATACTGGGTTTTCCTTACTTAGTTACTCTTGTAATCTCAGCATTGTAGCTGTACTTTCACATTTATATGATAGCTGATTTAGTTTTAACTGATGCATTATTTCAATTGTGTAGTTTTACTTAGTATTGGCCATGCATGCGCACTACCATATTGCATATTTAGATCCTCTTTTTTTTTTTAATTATTTTTCTATGATATTAGAGAAAAATAAACATAAATTTTTTTATGGATTTTATTATACACAAAAAAAGATTTTGAATTTTATTATTCATAAAAATTGTATCCCCTGGATCATGGTATGTAAAAATTCTATATTTTTTTTTCAACATGATAAGCTCATGTATAAATAGTTAAACGGAAAAAGAGGATGCAAGTTCCCATATTCTAGGTTAAGGATAATGCATCTTAGTGTAATTTATCTAATATTATCTTGTTTCAATAACAAATATTTTTTTCTAATCAAATAAATTTTTGACGAAGAATCATGTTTCTTAATAATAATAATAATAATAATAATAATAATAATAATAATAATAATAATAATAGCTATGTTGTTGAAGGAATTAACAAAATAACATGTGATGCTAAATTTAGAGGGGTGTATTTAATTTAGAGTTTTAAAGACTTTTATAGACTTTTTTTAAGTGAATGACTTTTGTAGAGTTTATGAACTTTTATTGACTTTTACAAACTTCAATAATTTTCATAGACTTTTATTTTAAAAGATTTTTATTGATATTAATAGACTTTTATAGGCTTATGAATGACTTTCATAGATTTTCGTAAACTTTTTCATAACTATTTTAAAAAAAATTCATAAATAATTTAATAAACTTTAATT
>JANHAO010028231.1:0-10657 GCA_026873985.1 Saraca asoca
GTCAAAAGGAACTTTTCCTTTATTATTCCTTTGATGTCCATTCATACCTTGATTTGAAGTTGAACCATGAGAGACAAGATTGACAGATCAGACATTTTCTCTTTTCATATCATCCTCTGCTTGAGTAATAATGGAAATCAGCTCACTAATGGTCTACTCACCATTCTGAGTATTGTATAATGTCTTTAGAACATCAAACTAGGCAGGTAAAGATTCTAGTGCATGCCAAATCAGGAAGCTGTCATGCAAATCAATATTCATACTCTTTAACTTGTTGTAATAGTGAACTAGCTTTAGAATGTGCTCCAGCACTCCATTAACACCGTCATATGTGATTTTTTTTTCTAACAATAAGAGGTAATGACCCTTTTCAGCTTTATCATATTTCACAAAATTTTTAGTTATTGACTCAATAAAGGATTTTGCATTTTGAGACTCAGGGATGCTTTGCCTCATTGTTTTGTCCATGGTGAATTTCATAATCATCAAGCACACACCATTAGAGTGTGTTCACTATTCATACTTTGCTTTCAAATCAGCACTATAATTGGCATCTACAAAAAGTTCCTCCTCCCTAAGCACTAAATCAAGGTTGATGACCACTAGATATAATTTGAATGATTCAGCTCAGTTCTCATAATTTATCCTATTCAGCGTCTTAACAGAAGTCAATTGCATAGGCAGAAAGGCTGAGGAAAATTCACCAACATATTATTAACATAAATAATTTTTATGTCTAATCAATATTTTAATCATTTAATTTTTTTTAAGAATTTTGTGTAATTAGACCCATAATAGGTGAACCCGCAATTACACAAAATTTTAATAGCATGATACCAATCAGGAAATTCTAAAAATATTGCTCATTATGCATTTAAGTGTGCTAAAATTAATTTATAGACCATACAATATCCAAAATTCCAAAACAATTATATGTTGTAGCCCAAATATATAAAATCATACATAAAAATTTTCTGGCCAAAAAATAATATTAATTGACTATTCAAATAAAATTAGACAAAATGCTATAGACATAATTTAAAAGGAATTTTCAATTTTGGACCCATGGATTTAAAAATTTAGGATTTAATCACCAGATATCAACTTGATTCTTAAATTACCTTGACTTGTAAAATAGAGATATTGATGCAAAGAAGTGTATAGTCTAGTCGTGTAGCCTAATATTGGTCTGACACTCTATGGGGATTTTTTTTATTTAACTTTTTAAATCAACATTGAAGGGCTTCTCTTCTCTGCGTAAATGGCTATCCTAAACATAAGCTTTCGAGAAATTCAGGTCCTTTCAGAGTATTTTCTATTATTAATCCGCTGCTACTTTTGTGATCCAGTGCCTCTCCAATGTCACATCAATCCTATCCTGATTTTATTAATAAACCAATTCCTTTATGGGGTTTGACAAACGATGATTAGCAAAATTCCTCTCAAAGATTCCCAATTTTTTCCTAGTTTTCCGTTTGGGCATTTGCTTTAATCCCATTGTTTCAACCGAGTTTGATAAATTGGGGGTTGGGGAAAGTGAACACGTTAAGTTAGATGATGCACGGACAATATGGGCAGTTAGTGTTAAGAAGAAGACGAAAAAAAAAAAAGGATGAACAATCACAAATACAAGAAGTTAAGGAAGCTTCTTCACAGGAAGACTTGAGGACTACTTTGCTGCTAGTTTCTGCTTGTAGTCTCTGATATAAGCTCGGTATGCCGAATTTCATGTATATGATAAATACAAATATGCTGAATACTAAAACCATTCCAACATAATTTTATATGCAGTAGTAGAATCTCAATCCGTTACAGATTACACATGAAAAAATATTAAATAATAATATTTATATAAATTCATACATATACGGATCAAATAATGATAAAGTTGTGAAATAAATATATAAATTCATAATATGTTAATTGAATTAAAGAGAGATTAATTCATTTATCATTTAGATTCACACATCTAATCAACCAAATAACACAATTAAATGACATTAATACCATTTATTGAAATTAATTGAAAAAAATGTATCAATTAATTGTGTTAAGAGGTATAATTAGATTGTACAACAAAAAATAAATTAATCAAAAATTTTAATCAAACTTAAATTTAAATCAATATTCATGACCAACAAATCTACTATTGATCTTTATTCTGATTTTTGTATCATGACCAGAATATAATTTTGTTGTCATAGTGTTCCTTCTCAAGTAGACCCTAAGTTGGAGAGTTTTAATAATAGCTAATAAGAAAATACTATCTAACTTAGGATTGATGAGTAGGAACCTGTCAATTAATAGAGCTAATTAGATCATGATCCTACCCATCATAGAATCTAACTCATTGTTTAATATGCAGGCCTAAGTATTTAACGAAGTTTAACATAGTTATGTCAATAAAGGATGATACACTTTAATTATAAATTGTATAGGTTTAAATGTAAAATTCTGACAGATATTAATCACTAAGATTGATACAAATCTGAAAAATGAATGCATGGAAAAGTGGTTTTAATTTTCCTCGGGAAAGAAGACAGCATGAATGCTAAAACATCACATATAATTGTTTTAATTCACTGCAAAAGCTGTGCAAAATATTAATGATTTTTGAAAGAACACTGTAGTGTGGAATGATTTTTACTGCAAAACATGCACGCAAAGGTGAAGATGTTATTCTGCTGATGACATTACATTTGGTGATCAGCGAGTAGCTTCCTGACAGTCAGAAGGGTCTACAGTCAGTCACATAGGCAAGAAATGGCCAAATATCCAACATAATTGTCCTTATTTTGTAACACATTATCAACACAGAACGCAGCATTACTTTTGTATCTCAGAAGTGCAATTTTGTTTTGGATTATATCAGAAGAACATTCTATTCCCCCCACACGTAAAATGTTGTAGTCATGCAAGTAGCCACATCACATTTGACTTCGCAAAGTTAAGAGAATCTAATTTGTGAAGGATATTCCATGGTCGGTGTTGAGTGGACAAATTAGTCATTGGAACGAACTTCTTCCTATCGTTATCACAGCTTCATTTTTTTTTTTTTCAAACTCAACCAATCAACTATGGTTTTAATATCCAGTCATAATGAGAGAGTACTGACAATTTGTGAGCCAAGAAAAATAGAAATTGGCATAAAATTAAAATGTGACATGCATGGGGGAACAAGGAAGCCTGCAATTCACCCATATTTCTCTTATTAGCTCAAGTTTACAAAGAAAAGTGAGTCTCACTTTTTTTGTCAAAACTAACCATTCTTTTTTTCTTTAGTTTTGTGCCAAATTTGGTTCCTTGGCTTGGAATGGCAATATGACAGAACTTGCTGTTTATTTTTCTCTTGTTCTGCAATCACTCTTATCTAGGGTGTTAAATAAATGAATTATATTCCGTATAGATACGGATCTAAATGGATTTAATCCATTTAGACCCATTTTTAATTAGGCTTAATTTTCTATGACCCAATCTGATTTCTGAGCCAAACTGTTTCTCTTTGTTTTCTTCTTTTTCAAATTTCTTAAACATTTGAGTCAATTTTTTAAAATTTGATTTCTATTATTTTTCTTTTTATACAATTGATTTAAACTTAATTAGGTTTGATATATAGGTTGAGGTGAGATGGATTTTATTATTTTTTAAATAATGTGCCATGAATTTTAATAAATTGAACTCTAAGCTTTTTTTAAAAAAAATTATGTAATTTATCCAAGAATTTTGAAAAAAAATTAAAAAAAAAAGATTGATATACGGATTATTCCAATTTGCAGAAACTCGATTTGTTTAGACCCATTTATAGTTAGACCATCAAATTATTAGTTTTGCCGTATGAAAATTACTAATTCAGTTCTATAAAAGTCCGCAGATCAAATGAACGGATCCGTAGACCTTGGCCTATTTCAACACTTATGCTCTTGCCAATTGCTGTGCACCAAAGAAACATGATAATTATGAGAGAAATAGAAGCCAATGTTATCACCCTTTTAAGGTCACGAAATTAAGCTTGAGCCTTTATTTTGTTTGATTATTAAATACACAACCTTCAAAAATTAAAAGACTGAAATTCAACTCTTCAACTGATAGAAGTTGATGAACGTGGTGACATAGTTTTGCCACATCACATGATATGATATAAATTCCTTTCCATTTCCATTTCGGTCTGCCTTCTCTCAACCTTGGTCTATTGGGCATAAAAAAGTGTTACAGAATGCTAAAACGAGGCGGCATAAAGAGGAAGATTTGAGAAGGGAAGACAGAAATATGGAGAGATGAGGCAGATAAAAGTAGAGACCAAAAGATTCACCAAACAAAAAGGGTTGCGCCTTTGCTTCTGTTGGACAAGAAATTATTGATCTGGATTTAGAATACAACAGATTGGCCTGTTTAGCCTGAATTACATACCATTTACAAACAGTGAAATTTAAAAACCAAATGGCAATCCCTCGACCTATCCTCCATGATTCCACCTTCCTGCAACAAAAAATAAAATCTAACCCCACTGTATTATGTTATCGACCTAAAGAACTAGAGATGAGAACAAAAATTATTAAAACCAGTCAAAGGGCAGGTCTTATCATTAAATTAGCAAGCAAAGCCACCATTACAAGAAAATCAAGACGCCCACCATGTGCATATGAATATCCTTCCCAAATTCAGAATCCTTATGCTAAACACAACCCTTACCCAATTTGCCATTATTAGGTGCTCTTTAAATATTTTGTAACTGGGAAAAGGAGATCCGAATTATTGAGCCAGAAAGTGAGCTTGCATGTTTGCGCACAATGGCTTCGGTAGCCTGCTCTTCACTTTCAAACTGAACCAGAGCCTGCTTTTTCCCGTTCATCTCATAGACCTTGCTGTTGACAATGGTTCCGTGTTCCTCTAGAAGGCTCACAATCTCCTCTTCAGTGACATCTTGGGGGAGCGTGGACAGGTGGATCATCTTTGTTGGTGCACAGCAGTACCGGTAGTTCTTAGCAGCATTACGATTGAAACGGTTGAGATTTGAATTCACGTAGTCATGTGCGTCAGCACCCTGGGTTATGTTTGGATGTTTTGAGAAGTTGACTTCTAATCGCTTTCCAAATAGCATGGCTCCCTATATCTCAAAAAGTTGAAATGGCATCAGCTATGGTCAAAGCATCCTTTGGGAAAGAATACAGACTAACTTGCAGGTCATGTAAACATGTTACAGAGAATCATTGTATTAATGGTCAACAAGTCATTTCCAGATGACTAAAGGATTCAACAAATAATCAGCATATCATGGACCCTCACATCAGCTCAACATGAATGGTAGACTCTACATAAGGCGTGCTTATAGACAACTATAACATCTTTAAAAATCAATTGCATCTCAAGATCGATACCAATCATTTAAGAACATCGGGCATTTAAGATTAACCCAATTCCATTGCCATTGATATCATAAAGGGAAATGTCTACCAATCTACAGTCTATAAATGAAACAAACCTTCAAAAAGTGAACTGCCAATTCAGCTTGGAAGCCATCCCCCATCTGGACAAGTGCATGATCTGGTTTATTTCGGAGAAGTTTAATCCTCACAATGTTTCCATAAAGGGAGAACAAGTTGAAGAGCTTATCCTCATCTATTTTCTGAAATGAATTTTCAAACCAAATAAAAAGGAGAACTTTCCAGCAGAAGTGTAAGAAGAACAAGAACAAGAAGCAGCAGCACATACATCAGGATCAAGATTAGAAACAAGAACTGTACACCTGTCATTTGTTCCCGTTATTCCAGGAGGCAAACCACCCCCAAAGGCAGCTGCTATGGCCGCAGCATTGGGCATCTAGATTTCAAAATAAAAAAGATAACATTCAATCATGTGCATGTTGGTAGCCAATTTAACTCAATATATTAAAGTAGACCTCTTCATAATATCATGTCATCAATTACAAAATGGAAGAAAACCCGTGCGGTTGAAGAAGCAACCACTCAAATAAACACCTCCTCCCTCCCACAATTTACTTCAACTTCAAATAAATCTAAAGAAACCAAAACAAAGCACTTCAATTAAGTGATTTAAGAGCTCGTTTGGATGAGCTTTAAAAAAACGGACTTTTTATGTAATGCTTTTTTTAAAAGGACTTTTATTTAAAGCAGCAAATTGGAACTTAAAAAAAAGCGAAATTTTTGCTTTTTTGTTGCTTTTGCTTTTTTTTTTAAAGCTCTGATCCAAACACATAAAAGTACTTTATTTTAAAAAAAGGAGCCCTTTTTTTTCTTTTTAAAAAAAAAAGCCCAAACAAAAGGGCTCTAAACTCCCATATTTGGTTGGCTCCAATCAGGCAAACATGGTTCTTGGTATATCTAGATTGGTAAAAGAACTGATGTGCATGCCAACTTTTCTTCCCAAGATGCAGGATAATAAGAACTTCCCCATATTATTTACTGTGCATGAAAATCTCAAATTGCAATTGAACTTGTCCTGAACAATACCCACCTGCGGAAATCCAACTGAAGAGAGAAAAATCAACATTAGTAAATAATCAACAAGATCACAACATGAAAAACAAACCAAAGCAATTGCTGAGACCTGCCCTGGCTCCAGAACCTTGAACAGCATACATACTTCCTGCATCACCATATCCAGGCTGTTCACAAAAAGGACCCAGAGAAGGGTGAGAAGAAATCACAATTAATATAACACAGATTTAAATAATTAATAAGAAAATTGCATAGAACATACCTGCAAGGGTCTGCCTTTCTGCTCTGTTGGAAGATTTGGGTTTGTGAAGTCCCTGTAAAAGATGAGAAATAAATCAGCAGCAATGTAACAGAGGAGGAGAGAGAGAGTAAAAGTCAACAGAACAGAAACCCATGAACTGACTGAAGCACCTTGAACGCTCATTATTGTAGTTCACTTGCAATTCGTCAAGACTGCAGTAAGAAGAGAATTATTGTCCACAGCAGAAAATATCAGAAATGAAAAATTCAGAGTGAGAGGGGCGCAAGGGGCAAATACAAATGGACAAGCAGTAATGTGCAAATATACGGAAACTGTTAATAAAAACTTAACCTACTTGGAGAACTGAATGTCCAGCTGACAGCAACCATCATAGACATTGCGTCCCTACGAATTTCCAAAAGGTTCAATCGTCAGCTCAAAAAATATCAAAGTGATCTGCCAATAAGAGCCCCAGGCTCAAACTAAGTGTAATATAACCTGAAGTGCATTTCTAGCCATAACAGCACTCTGGCGTGATTGATACTGGATGAGAGCCTGAAAGCCTACAGAGTTTGCAAATACATGAAAATACAATAAGTAGAAAATATACTTAAACTATTCATGCACAATTCAAATGCAAGGATAATTATAATCCGATGGAATAAAAATAATTGCAACTACAGGCCTCACATCATATCACAGGGAAGCTAATGAGTTAAAATTAAAGAAGCATTTGACTACATAGCTTGCACAGATACAAGATTTTCATAGTAGAAAGGAAATTACAGCAAGACCAAAATATGGCCACATTCCACCCAGTTGAATCCCACAAGCACCAAAAGCTTAACAAGAACAGAAAGAGTGAAAGAGAGAGGGAGAAATTTGAGAGAATCTAACCAGCTGACTTCTGAAACGTTACAATCTTTTCCACAAATCCATGTGGAGAAAACACTTGGTGCAGCACATCCACTGTTATAGGATACAGCATGTGATGAATTGTAACTAATAAAATTCGATTTGGCTGCGCATCCAGAGAGTTCCCGACAGCAGAACAGCATAGAGGAAGAGAAGAGATGGATAGAAAGGAGAATAAATAGAGAAGTACATGATAAAGAGAGAAAGAGAACTGAAGAATGTCACAACTCAGCACGAGCCCACTGACAGCAGACAATTTAATGAAAAAATTTAAAGACGTAAGCAGAAAATATCAGATTAAGGAAAAAAAAAAAAAAGAGAAATAGGCCATAAAAGGCTGATCAATTCTCTGCTTTCTCGTGCAAGCAACAAGAAGCATGTACGCTTTCACTTCACAAATATAGGAACACAAGATGTCAACCTCATCTCCCCGTCCTTGATTTTGATCAACCGTTGTTAATTCTTGATGTGAAGAAAACTGCACATAAACATTCCTCCCCCTGATATGAAACAGAAAGAAAAGTGGATTGTTAAGTTAGTCTCGAAATAAATGAAACAGATAGTGGTTTCAAATCTCTGAACATGACAAAAAGGTCCAAACCCTCAAAGAATTGTTCAAGGCACTCATATAAAGTTTCCCAAGAGAGAAATAAACAATTTATTCATACCGTATGCTTGGCTGAACATTTGCATAAAACTGTAAGGCATTAACTGCAGAGGGAATATCTTGCATTTGGAGAAGAGCCTGCACAAATGGCAAGTGTATACCAGATTTAAAAAAAAAAAAAGGGGTAATTTTGGCAACTTCACATTTCTTCGGTAAAAAGCATAACTCTTTAATACAGGCAAGAGAAGAAAAACCTGATTTTTTGCACGCAGCATCACAAGCTTAGTTATGACTCCAAAAGGCTGAAATAGCTGGAGCAAATCATTCTGCAACAAACAAAGAGAAATATAGTCTAACCCACTAGAAGATAATATACATTATTTTCTTATAGCCACAACACAACCCGTCTTCTACTCCTGACAGGAGGGTTTGGACCTTAGATTCCATCACTGCATGTTGTTGCAAATCTTTCTGTTTCGTACCCATTCTTCAACAAGAGATTACCAGTTATACAACATTCAATAGCTAAAACGGGCAGGGTAGTCTGTCCAAAACATGATAGTAGAGGTGTGTACAAGCTCTTTTCTTTGCATAATCGACAGAGGTAAAAGTATATTACTTAAATTCGAAAATGATCTTCTTTTCATTCTCTTCAGCAGTGTCTAGTACTGGTCAATTTGAAATGGAGCTAAAGCAACTGAACCATAGTAGTCAATCCATGACATGATCACACTAAGAAAACAAATGACACCTATAAACCCACAGAAGCAAAGCAAAAGAGAAGGAATGTACTTCGGATATTTCATGCCCCACGTTTCTAACGTGAATGACCTTAGAAGGTTCCGTCATTGCAAACTGCCCTGAAAAGAGAAGTGGGAAAAACATTACAGGGGTACTTCATATTGAGGATAACATTACAACCACTAACAGTTTTTTAATCTGAATTAATTTTAACGCAAACAATTGGAGTAACTTCATCTTTGCTATGAATGCAAATTCTCGTTCAGAAACCCAAGAAAGCTAACAAATCTCAATCAAATTCAATTGTTTTAGAAAATCAATTGTATTTAAGCAATTTAAACACCAACAAATTATCTAACTTTGACAGACAATCTACAAATCACTAAAAAACAACAAGGAACTTCATCTCCTATTCAATCAGGAGAGGCTAAAAGCAAAGACCCAGATAAAAAAAAATAAGTCAGAAAACTAAATTCACGAATACATAGAACAACACAACACACAATCACCAAAACGAAAAGGAAAAAAAAAAAACGTGTCTCCAATTTTCAACTCAGAGCCCTAAAGTTGCTCTACACCGTGACGTCACGGCAGACAGAGGGAGAGTGCATTCATTTGAAACTGGGAAGCAGAAAGAAAGAGAATAACTTGCCTGAAGATGACTCACAGATAGAGAGGGAGAGGAAGAGTAAAAGAGAGATGTGAGATTGACTCCGATGGAGCTAAGTAGGACTGGCTCGCATGATCCCAGTGATATATTCTTGCCCCGTTGGAATCTAAGTGGCCCGAACAGGCTTTATATGACATTTGACGATTTGCTCCTACTACGACTCATCCTCTTTGCCAAACTTATCTTCTTCGCATTTGAGTGAGTGAGCCAGACTGTGACAATTAACCAACGATGGAAGTACATTCCCCCTGAAAGATTTCTGTTATTTATTTCTTATTTTTACTTTTATATTTTTTTACAAAAAACTTAAAATTTATTATAAAACTCACATCCTACCAGGGAGTGTGAGAAATATGACATTTTAAATTAAAGGCAAGGGAAGAATTATGAAAAAAAAAAACAATTTTAATATGAATAAAACTAATAGTTTAAGTAGTTACAATAGTACAATTTCACATTTCATTTATTCACTGAATACCATAAAAATCATTGCTTGTCAATATTCTCTTGTTGATAATTTTGACTGAGAATATTTGTTTTCTTCAATTATTTGATTATACATTTGAATCTGATGACTAATAATTTTAAGAAATTAAACTTTCTCTAATATGTCATATAAGTTTTATAGAGACTAATTACAAGTTTTCAATTTAAAATAATACAATATGTCTTATTTTTAAAGGGGGTGTATTTAATTATTACTTTTAAAGATTTTAAAAGTTTGGGTGTATTTAATAATGACTTTTGAAGACTCTGTAAAAGTCATGGGTTATTCAATATTGATTTTTAATGACTTTTAAAAAGTTTATGAAAATTTTGGGGTATTCAATTGATACTTTTTGAAAGTCTATAAAAATCAATAAGTATTCAAAACATCAATGACTTTTCAATACTTGTTTAATTGCTAGACTTTTGTAGACTTTTTTATAGGAGGTATAAATATCTAAACTCATCATTTTTCTTTCACTCTTCCTCAAGACTTTTCAAGAGTTCTCTTTTGAGAGGAAAACATAAGAAGCTGAAAAGTT
>JANHAO010028232.1:0-10661 GCA_026873985.1 Saraca asoca
TATTCAATATTTTATTTTTTTAATGAAATAAATGTCTTAATTATTTTTTAATGAAATGAATGTTTTAATTTTTATTTTTCAAAAGCATTGCCTATGGTTAGCAACAATATAAAAGCGTTACCTATATCTTGAAAACCATTGCCTATGATCCATTAGTAATGGTTTTTACATATTTCCTTTAATATAATTGGCAACACTTTTTAACCGTTGCTTATTCTAGTGTTATGATCAATTGGCAATGGTTTTAACATGTTGTCTATAATATAATTGGCAACAATAGCCAACGATTTTTCACTATTGCCAAATAAAAATGAAAAAATTTGTTACCCATAACTGAACAATAGGCAATGATTTTTTCATTTTTATTTGATAACAGTGAGAAATTGTTGCCTATTGTAAGAAACCGTTGCCAATTGTTACTAATAGGCAATGATTTTTTTATCAACCATTGCCTATAACTGAAGAATAGGCAACGGTTTTTTCATTTTTATTTAGCAACAGTGAGAAACTATTGCCTATTGTTGCTAATAGGCAACAATTTTTTTATTTGTTGTTAACCATTACTTATTCTAGAAACGGTGCAAAAGTGTTACCAAATAAACAAAGAAAAATGTTGCCTATACCTGAGGAATAGGCAACGATTTTTTGATCTGTTGCCAAAAACTCCAAAAAAACTGTTGTCTAAAAGAATAAGTAATGCTTGATAAGAGAACAGTTGAAAATCATTGCCTATTCTCTTAGGCAATAGTTTTTAGACTTTAGGCAATGGTTTTTGACCATTGCCAAAAGTCAAAAATGTTGTAGTAAATTGATTGGTTTCCTTACCATTTTAATTAACAGTGACAACAGTCATAGATGAAAATGTGTAAAATCTAGACTCAAGTTCGAGGACGGATCATTAATGTTCCACTAACTTCTATATAAACTATATTTAGTAAAATTAATTTCAATTATGACAATATTAATAGGAGAAATAAATTGCGCTCTTTATTATTAGATAACATTTGATATTTTTTAAAAGATTATTTTTCTTCATATCGTAATGATACCAATTGTTGATGTGTAGACTGTGTTATAGGTATATATATATAATAAGGTATTTGGTTGATGTGCCTTGCCATATAAATAATTCTTAGAATCAAAATAGTTTTTTCTTCATTTAAAATTGATTCATGTTCATCCTTGTTATGGGCATTTTCAGACTAGGCAGAATGGATCAGAAAAGGCCCAAAGAATCGGGTCAAGGGCGAGAAGGTGTGGCCTAACTCGAAACGAGGTCACTGAAGCTAGATAGCAGGTCGCGTAGCACGAGCTCAAAGCTTCCAACCAGCCAAGGCTACAGTGAGCTTCTCTTGGCATAATTGGGAATAGCTAATGTCTGATAGATAGTTTCAATACTCTAGCAACTTGCAAATCAGCCTTTGAAATCTGACAATAATTTGCCCCGTATTTATTACTTGATGTCTAGCAATTAATGCTCAATGCAGATGTAATCATAGTTTTACAATGATAAATTATAACTTATAACCCTTTTGGCTTCTATAAATAGGGAACGAGAGCCATTGGATAAGGGATATAGAGAAATATATGCAGAAACTCTGCAAAAATAGCCATAGATATATGTACTATTACTCTATATAGTAAAACAACCGCTCAAAGCTAATACAATCATCGTGGACGTAGGGGTCATCTTGACTTTAGCCAAACCACGATAAACTCCCTGTGTTCTCTTCACTCTTCCTCTGAATCTCTTGTCATTTTCTTACATTCTTTGCACTCTTAATAGTAGTTTGGTTCTCAGAATCCTCAGTTGACCAGTTACCAAAATTGACTATTAACATTTTGGCATGCTAGGTGGGACTAGACTACTTTCTTGTTTACTCATCGATTGATTACAATGGCAAGAGGAAGAGTAACTAGGAGTTCAGACGTTATCGCTAACCAACCAGGTGACCATGAAGGGCAACGACAAAATATGCCTAGAGATGGAAACCCAGTCATGGAAAGTACTTCCTCCATCCTTCCGAAGGCTAATGGCGTATAGGCCCTATGTCAATGCCAAGAAGTGCTCGAGAGTACCATCAAGAGGCTTGCTGATGCAGTCAAGGTGTTAGCTTAGGTACATACTCAGAAAGCACAAAAATAAGGCAAAGCCACCCTGGATGTGGAAGTGGTCTGGCAGCTATAGGGAGAGGTACCAGTACTAAGGGAGAAATCGATCGGAGAAGGAGCCCAGCAGGCAGATTCAGATCACTCCTCCAGCTTGCAACTTGAAATGGAGGGACAATGAGCTCACAAGCATGACGAAAATCAGTGACTTGGGAACTTGCACCACATTGAAGTCTTGAAGGTGGGCCATGATAGTGGTAGGAATCAGCGATCTGAAGTTCAAGATCAAATGATCAAAGTGCTCATGTAAACAGTGCCAAAGTTGGAGAAATGTCCCTCGACCCAGGACTAGTTAGGCCATTATGAGGGGAGAACCCGCTTTCTAAAGAGATCAAGACAGAGCCTTTCCCCCACTGATTTAAGGTTCTAGCCATCCCACCATATAATGGAAGAAGTGACTGGTACGATCATTTGGATGCTTTCAACATCCAGATGGACCTTTAAACCAACAATCCCCTAGTCAAGTGTCAAGTTTTTCTAGCTCCTCTTAGAGATGCACCACAAGCATGGTTCAAAGGTCTTCTAACTCGTAGCATCAGTAGCTAGGAGGCATGCTAGAATAAATTTATCAACCAATATGGAACCTTTAAGAAGTAGCTTGCACCCTCTTGCCACTTGGCCACAATTTTACAATGAAGGGATGAATCGTTGAAGAACTACATTGTGAGGTTTTAATGTGAGGTTAGTAATGTAGAGAATCCCTCTGACGACAGCATTCTAACTGCAATCTCAATAGGACTTCACAGAGATGGAAAACTATACGAAAGTATATATAAGTCCTCGATGAAGAGCATAGGGGAATTCTATGAGCGGGCCACTAAAGAAGTCCGGTAGGAGGAAACTTTCAGTCTAAAAAAGTTTGGACAAAAAGGTGAAGCTAGGAGCTCAGCTTCCAACTAGGATGGGAGAAGGAACAACTGTGGAAAGAGCAGAATGGGGTAGACTGATGATACGGGTCCCGACCTACTGAGAAAGCTAGGATAAAGCGACCTAAACCTCGAGGTCACCATGACAACTATAGTATCCTATCTGATACTCTGGAAAGGATATACGCCATAGAAAAGCACATGGAGAATTTCGAGTGACTTAGGCCCCTGTTGACCCCTTCAAAGTATAAGGATGCCAACAGGTTTTATGCCTATCACAATGACATTGGGCATGCTACTTCTGAATACAGGTCGCTCAAAGACGCAATCAAGGACCTAACTAAGAGAGGTCATTTAAAAAATTATATGGTGTGACCTACAAATAAGTGACCTCAGTAGCAGACAGCGCAGCCTTCACAAAGTGCTAAACAAGAGCAAATAGCAGTGGTTAGAACCATTTTCACGATCCATAGAGGGCCACACATTGCGGGAGCATCACGCAGCTTGTGTGAACAATATGTATGAAATACAAGCTATGTCTTATCTGTGGGTTGTGAGACTAATAGACCCACTAAGAAAGCTGGGGCTACTTTGGAATGCATCACTTTTGTAAACGACAACACATAGGGAGTCTAGTTCCTTTATAATGATGCTCTTGTTATTAGAGCCAAGGTTAGCAACGCTGAAGTGCAAAGGATCATGTTAGATACCGATAGCTCAACCAATGTCATGTATAGAAGGTGTTTTGAATAGATGGATTGAGCTAGAGTGATCTCAAACCTTCGCCAAAACCTCTTTCTGGCTTCACTAGTGATGTGGTATTACCCGTAGGGCAAGTCAAACTTTCCCAGGAATCCTAGCTTGGGAAACATTATTTCCTATGTTTGCTATGCAGTTTTTAAAAATGAGATTCCCAGAAAACATTGTTTCCCAGGAATCATTTTTAGCAACTTTCCCACAAAAACATTCCTATGGGGGAGGTGGAAATCTTAGTTTCCCATGGGCATGAGAATATTTTTGTGGGAAAAAAGACATATATACCCCTCATTAATGGGGAAAAAGATATATATACCTTTCACTTTCTCTCTCATCCCCTCTCTCACTTTCTCTCTCATCCTTTCCCTCATACTTTCTCTCTCATCTTCTCTCACATTTTCTCTTTCATCCTCTCTCACACTTTCTCTCTCATCCCCTATCTCACTTTCTCTCTCATCCTTTCTCTCTCATCCACTCTCTTACTTTCTCTCATCCTTTCTATTATACTTTCTCTCTCATCCCTTCTTTCACTTTCTCTCTCATCCTATCTATTTTTTAACTTAAAATAGATAGGGGTGTTTCTGTCAAAATGCTAAGATTCCCAGGAAAGTTACATTAGAACTAAATGTGGGGATGTCTAACATTCCTAGGAATATTTAACGAAAACCAAACACATTTTTAACATTCCTGAAAATCATCATTCCCAGGAAACATGATTCCTAGGAACGAAAAAAGAATCATTATATCAAACGCCCCCTAAGAGACAAGAACCGTCAGTCCACAGTTCTAACTGACTTCTTAGTCGTAGATTGCCCTTCAGCTTACAACATAGCATTCAGATGACTAGCGATGAATGATTTAGATTTGGTCATGTTAATCAAGACACTAACAGTGCGATTACCAATCTCGAATGGAGTTGGATGCGTATGCGGTGAGTAGTACACAACCTGGTGATGTTATGAGGACACTGTCAAGCTCGGGGAGAAGGGTAAAAGAGTTGATGTGGTAACTAATGAAGAGCCCCGAGCTCCAAGCTTAGCTGAGATCAGCCATGATCTTGACCCCTATGACCTAGAAGTAGACAAAGAGACCAGACTAACTGAAGAGCCCAAAGAGATAAGGGTCGGTGAAGTAGGTGATCAGAAGTGTCTCAAGCTTGGAAAGAACCTACCCCCTGATGTAAAGGTCTAGCTGGTTGATTTCCTTAAAATGAACTTAGATGTCTTTGCTTGGAATCATGAGGATATGGTGGGGATTGACCCTAAAATTATGTCGCATAAGTTGAATATCGATCCTCACTACCAGCCGGTTCGTCAGAAAAGGAGACCACTAACCGCTAAACACTCTGATGCCCTAAAAGAGGAAGTAGACAGATTGTTAGCAAATAAATTCATCTGGGAGGCTCACTACCCAGTATGGGTAGCTAACCCTATCTTAGTAAAAATGAAAAATGGAAAGTGGAGGACATGCATTGACTTCATAGACCTCAATAAGGCTTGCCTAAAGGATAGCTTCTCCTTACCAAGGATTGACCAACTCATCGATGCAACGACTAGGCATCAACTCCTCAGTCTTATGGATGCATACTTCGGGTATAATCAGATGCCCATGGAGCCTCAAGATGAGGAGCACACCTCGTTCATCATAGATTAAGGATTGTATTGCTACAAGGTGATGACCTTCAAGCTTAAAAATATAGGAGCAACCTATCAACGGTTAGTCAACATGATGTTCAAAGATCAAATTGGGAAGACTATGGAGGTTTATGTGGATGACATGCTTATGAAGTCTAGATAGGTTGTGAATCATGTAATGAATCTAGATGAAACATTCCAGATCCTAAGGAAATACTAGATGAAATTGAATCCATAAGTGTGCATTTGGAGTAGCCTCTAAAAAATTTCTTGAGTTCATGGTCAATGACAAAAGAATAAAGGCAAACCCAGAGAAAATCAAAGCACTCATCGATATGAGATCACCAACTAGGATCAAAGACATATAAAGCCTAATTGATTGAGTTGTGGCACTTAGTAGATTTATCTCAAAAGCAATAGATAGATGTCTACCATTCTTTGATGTCCTGATGAAAGCAAAATGTTTTGAATGGACTGAAGAGTGTGAAGCTGCCTTTATGCACTTAAAGAAGTATATGGGCCGAGCTCCATTGTTGTCCAAACCACAAGAAGGCGAGAAGCTAATTCTTTACTTAAGAGTATCTTAGCATGCCATTAGTGCAGCCCTTGTCTAAGAGGAGAGTGGTGTGCAACTTCCAGTATACTACATGAGCAAGAGGTTGCTAAATGCAGAAGAAAACTATACTCCCATAGAGAAGCTTGTTTACTGTCTTGTTTTCGCGTCTAGAAAATTGCAACCTTACTTTCAGGCCCATACCATTGAGGTGCCTACTCAGTATCCATTAAGACAGACTTTCCAAAAGGTAGATTCCTTAGGTAGTTTGCTTAAGTGGGCAATCGAGCTTGCCCAATTTGACATCCATTCCAAATCGAGGTCGGCGATTAAGGGACAAGCCATAGTTAACTTCATAGCAAAATTTCTTGGACCTACCAGGGAAGAGGTGGAAACTTCAAAAGGACTATGGTGAGAGCTCTATATAGATGGGTCTTCGTGTGAGCAGAAGGCAGGAGCAAGAATTCTTCTAATCAACCTAGAATGGCATAAAATCCTCTGTGCCCTAAGATTCGAATTCTGACCTACCAATAATTAGGCAGAATATGAAGGGCTACTCGCAGGACTCCATCTAGCAAAGGAGGTACAAGTTGAAATTTGAAGATCTTCAGTGACTCTCAATTCATCATTTGTCAAGTGAACAGGGAATATCAGGCAAAGGGACCAAAATGGCTGTCTACCTTCAAAACGCTCAAGAGTTGCTTAACAAATTTTGAAGGTATGAGATTAGCTAGATTCCCAAAACTTGAAGCATGTATGCAGATGCATTAGCTCGCTTGGCCACAGCAAGGGACACAGACTTTTTAGGTGCAATACCAATGGAAACTCTTCCATCTCCAAGCATCGAGCAGAAAGATGCCATAATGACAACCAGTATGGCATATGGCTCGTGGATGAGTCCTATCTTGATGTACCTATGGGATGGTGAACTCTTGGAAGATGGATTAGAAGTATGCCACATACTATTTTGAGCTACTAAATATTGCATCATCAATGATATGCTTTATAGAAGGGGTTTCTTGGCTCTACTTCTCGGGTATATCGATGGTCCCGATTGTGATCTGATCCCAAAAGAAATTCATGCCGAACATTGTGGAAACCATGCTGGGGGGCTTTCACTAGCCCAAGAGGTTCTTCGGTAAGGTTTCTTCTGGCCAACCATGAAACAGGACGTAATCAACCTTGTCAAGCGATGTGATAAATGCCAGAGGTTTGCCAATGTTCCTCGAGCTCCTCTAGCTTGTCTCTAACAAATGGTCAGCCCTTGGCCCTTCATAATATAGGGGATAGATCTAATAAGACCTCTCCCCATAGGTCTCAAAAATTGCAAACAAATAATAATAGTTGTGGACTATTTCACTAAATGGGCAGAAGCAAAAGAGTTGACCCAAATTTCTTCCTCTCAAATTGAGAAATTTGTTTAGAATAACATTATTTGTCAGTTCGGTGTCCCTCAATAAATAGTGATTGATAATGGGACTCAATTCACCAGTGAGCAGTTCATCAAGTTTTGCAATGAGCTTAGGATTTTGAAGAGTTATTTAATAATAGATCACCCTCAGATGAGTAGACAGGTTGAGGTAGTGAACAAGATTATTAAACAAATCCTAAAGAAAAAATTGGAAGCCAGAAAAAGGGCATGGGTAGATGAGCTATCAAAGGTGCTATGGGCTTATCAAACTATGGCTTGTAGCACCACAAAAAGAAACCCCTTTTTTGATGGTCTACAGAACTGAAGCCATGATACCAGTAAAGTTTGAAGTAACTTCACATTAGAGAGCAACTTTTAGCCAAGAAGAGAATAATCAGCTGCTCACTATGAATCTTGATCTTGTTGAAGAAATAAGAGACGTAGCTCATCTCAGGGTCATGACCTACCAACAGTGGGTCATGAGACATTTTAACCGAAGGGTTCAAGCTTGGAGCTTCAAAGCAGGCGATCTTGTGCTATGCCTTATTTTGCCAAAAGGTCACTACCCCAGTGAAGGGACATTAGGTCCAAATTGGGGAGGCCCATATATAATAAAAGAGAAATTGAGAAGTGGGGGATATTGCCTGGCAAACATTGAAAAAATTGAATTCCCCCGAGCATGGAATGTTGAGCATCTCCAATCATACTATCAATAAAGGCAAATTTGGCCTTGTAGGTTTGTAACATTCTTTGAAGTTTCAAATTGAATAAGGATCAAAAAATCCTTTTTTTTTAATTATGTTCAGCATGCTTTTTAATGTCTTTTGTCGATAATCGACTTTATTTAACTCAACAAAGAAAAATTATGTTCTATGAGGATAGCCTAACTGGCTTTCTCACAAAGTGAAGATGCTCGAACCTCACATGGTACAATCTAATATGACTCATTTAGGCCTGTGCAATTCACTAGCAGCCTAGTTAACAAAACGTCAAAATATTTGAATGATCAAAAATTCAAGTTAAAGATGTCCTAATTACAAAAAGTATAAAATTAGATCGAGAAAACATAAAGCAAAGCTATGGAGGTGCTATATGAGATGGAGTCGGAGAACTAGAAGGATCCTAGGTAGCAAGGGAGTTCGTAACAGTCGTAGGTAGGTTTTCTGTTGTTTATTCTTCAAGCCTCTCTTTAACTGCTTCTTGCGTTGCTAGATTGCCTTCAACTTACTCTGTGCCCTAAATGGGAGGATCACTAATAGCTTCAGCACCTAAAGGAGAGGTTGCCTCTGCACCCTCAACAAAGCCCTGAATGATTGCCTTGATCTCTTTGCCAAAGAATGAAAAATTGAAGTCAAGGTGCTTCTGCCATAAGGTGAATATGAAACTATCAATGGTCTCAGAAATCGCAGCTTCTTAGATCGAGGAACCATGACTACTATCTCCTCCTTGGCCTTAGCGACCTCTTCTTCAACACAGGTAACCCTTTCAACTGCTCACCTAGTCTCCTCTTTAGCCAGCTTTACCCTCTCCTCAACACAAACTACCTTCTCCTAAGCGGCTTGTTTCTACTTCTCAAAGACCTCGACTGCCCTTACCAACATTGCTATCTCTTCTTGCCTTTGCTTCAAGTTGTCGAAGGCCTTGTGAAGTCTCGAGGTCAAGTTAGTAGTCTTGTGAGCCAAAGCTTCTTTAGCTCATTTCCTCATGGTGTAAGCACTCTTCAACCTCCTCCTTAGCCCTGCTACCTCATTGGTCAATACTTCTAGACTACCTACAAGCCTATGTCACTCTTGTTCTTAGCTGATGATTTCATCCCTTAGTTTTATTATCTCTAACAACCCTTAAAAAAGAGAAAAAAAGAGAGAGAAAGGTCATAAGAAGTTAGGGAACATGTTAAGAAATGGGAAAAACAAGAAAATGTGATACCAACCAATAAGCAGTGGCGAGTTAGTTTCTTTGCCAAGATGCTGCTTGGATCTCCTTATCCTCAAGAGATTTTGTACCGAACCCCAATATTCAATCTACATTTCTATCAATGATGTCATAGAATGCCAAGGCCTTGGGACCTAGACCCTTGGGCAAATCCTCCAGGGCATCCTCTGACCCCTCCTCAAGGTCGGTGGCAATCCCTTTTCCTTTGCTAGTTTTTTGTCTCTTGAGAGGAGGGATGGTCGAGACTTCCTTTCTATGATCTGGGGACATTAGTCTTTTTTTTTTTTTTACCTTAAATGGCTCTACTTGCAAAATGGGGACCGATGCAAGCAAAGTCTCCTCTACAATCTGATAAATGAGCGAAGCGCATAATATTATATTGATTTTTATCTCTTGATTTGTTGTTAACTTGTGATTTCTTTACTCTTTTTGTTTTAGTTTAGTATTTTATTCTTTGGTACTACTTTGTTATGTATTTCTCTTTATAGGCTAGTAAGAAAGCCTGGAAAGGCGGGTGAAAGTGGAAGTTCGAAACACATTTGGATTAAGGAGAAGCTTGGAAAAAAGCTTTGCGAAGAACACAACTCAGCTATGATTGAAGCAAGAAAAATCAAAGAAGGTAGCACTAAACACAACTTGGCCGTATCCCAAGATACGGTCATATTTGGTACATTCCTCAGCAATTCTCCAATGCAAAACATAGGCTGGCCGTGTCATAGGATATGACTATGTTTCAAACACTGTTATCCTAATATATAAGCCATTATTACATAACCAAAAGGAGTTTTTTTAGATAGTTTTGATCTAACTTAGTTAGGTTTTCTAGTTTTAGGCATTTTTCTAAGTGGATTGAGAGATATTCTTGTAGATTAAAGTTCTTGCAAAGATTCTATTTTATTTTCATCACTTGGCATCCTGATTTTCTTTTTCAATCTTCATCTTTATTTTTCTGCATTGTATTGAATATTATGAAGTATTCAATGATAATGAATTTCATTTTTATTTCCATTATGTATGAGTAAATTTTCATTCTAGGATTGGGAATAGCCCAATTACGGTCCCTTGCTGTTATTGATTGCTTTCCTATTATAATTGCTTGGTATTAATTGATTCAATTGTTATGCCTACTAAGTTTCTAATAAAATATTTGGCCATTATTTTATTTGATTTTAGGTAGATAGTTGAAGGATCAAACGGAGAAGATTATCACCGGAACCTTAACAGTTGAATAAAAGAATTTTAATCACAAAAGTAAATTAAGTTTCTTTAGGATTAAATTGGTTAGCATTGATCTTAAAGGGCTTAAATTAATTTAAACCACGAAAGTAGGTTCAATTAGG
>JANHAO010028233.1:0-10661 GCA_026873985.1 Saraca asoca
GGGTGAGTCAATTAAGGATTTAATCCAAAGATTCACTGCCATCACTAACCATTTGATGTTGTTAGGCAAAACATTTGATAATGCTAACCTTGCTCACAAGATTCTCAGATCATTAACAAAGGAATGGTAGCCCAAGGTCATTTTTATTAAGGAGTCTTTAAAGATGGGCATCCTTACCATTCAAGAGCTATTTGGCAATCTTGAAGAACATGAACTAAAATTGAGAAGATATAAAAAGAATGGAGAGGATAAACATAAGAAGACTTTGACATTGAAGGCTACAAGTGACTCAAACTCAAGTGTAGGAGATTCAGAAAGTGATGCAGAAAAAATTGCTACACTAACCAAACAGCTGCACACGACTCTTAAAGCAAAGAGGAAAAATCAAAAGAAAAGAGTAGCTCCAAGAGGAAAAAAATAAAGCAATGGTGAACAAGACATTAGTACCACACCAACTTGCTATGAGTGTAAAAAATTTGGTCACATCAAGGCTGATTGTGTAATTTATTTGAAGAGACAAATAGAAAATGAGAGAAGGAAGAGAAGATCATCCAACAAGACATCAAATTTTGTTGTTTGGGATGAAGATGATGATGCCAAATCTACTTCAGAAGAAGAGGAGAATGAAGACAAGGCTCTACTATGCCTTATGGCCAAACATGATCAAGATATTGAGGTATTTGGCTCAAAATCCTTCCTCTATAATTCTGCTGATGATGAATCTAATGAATTTGATAAGTATGATCAATCTAATAATAGTGAATCTGAAAATGATGATGAGCCTAAAGATCTATGCATTCAACTTCATAACTCTTTAGTTAAAACTACAAAAGAGTTTAGGCAGGCTAAAATAGAAAAAGAAGACCTGCTGAAGGAATTTAAGAATTTGAAGAAAGAAAATGCTGAGTTGACTGCACTAGTAGAAGAACTGAATGCTAGAAAAGATTGTGGTTTTTGCAGTAGTTATAAAGCTGAGACAGCTTCTTTAACAAAAACTTTACAAAATTTTTTTAATAGTAAAATGAAATTGGATGACATGCTATAGAACCAAACTGGTTTCAATAGTAAATTTGGTCTAGGATATTGATAGCATAATAAGAAAATATCATAAACTGTTAGATCAAATAAAAATTATAGTCACATTACATGCTTTTATTACAATAAAAAAGGACATCACATTAGGTTTTGCCCCTATAAAAATGGAACATATTTACTAAAACAAAATGAAAAGCTTGTATGGTTACCAAAGTGTTATCTTTCTATGTTTACTAATCATTATGGATCCAAAAATCATTGGATACCACAAATGCAAGTGTAGTTTTATTTTATAGATATGAGAAGAAGAATCTGAAGCAACTCTTGATGATGAAAAATAGTTGCTTTCATCACAGAAAGTTTGAACCCCCCCTTATCTCCCTATTTTTCTTTGTATGCTTTTACGTTTATTTTTGCAAAAACTTGTTTTTCTATATTTTGCAGGTACATTATATGAGTTTTAAGATAAAATGTGTTTTGAATTAATCATTATTTCAAGAAGAGTAAAATAAAAAAAATTTGCTTATTCTCTTTACCCCATTATATGATTTGAATGTTTAAATTTTTTATGATGTACTTTTGCTTTTTGATATGCCAAAAGGGGGAGAGAAAGCTATAAGCTTGATTTTAGATGAGCTTTAAAAAATTTCAAAAAAAAAAAAAAAAAAGGAAGATGAAAAAAAATTTTCAAAAAGGGGAAGATATATGAAAGGGGGAGCTCACAAGAATTTATAAGAGTTAATAATTTTTTTTTTACTTCATACATAATTTTTCAAATTAATTTTTTAATAAACTTTAATCTTCGTAAAAAATTGTTTGTCACCATAAAAAAGTGAGAGATTGTTAGTCTAGTCAACTAGACTATCTTTTATTTTGATGATGAAAATAATTTTGATTTTATGCTATAACGTTTACTAAATGTTTGCAGGTATCAAAGTTCATCAAGATTCTACAAGAGATCTACATTATATTTAAGATTTTATTTTGATTTTTATAGGATCTTTTGTAAGTGAATTTTTCACAATTTAGCTCCAATTATTTTTTTTAAAATCATTTTCAAAATGAGATAGTATTTAAACTGCTTGAGGAAAATAAGATTTTATAAAACTATTTTTTTACATCATAAATCTATTTGTACATCGATGCATTAAAGAACTTTTGAAAAATTCATATTGAAATTGAAATCGCAACCAATGCATGAAATACAGATTTTAAAAATTGTTTTATCGAAGGTTAGGAAAAATGGCTACTTCGATGCAGTAATTGATGTGAAGGCTGTGAATAACAGACTACACTTTAATTACCATATCGATTATTTAGTTAGAACAGACTATAATCGATGCGATAACTGAAAGTTAATTATTCTGTTACAGACAGTTACAGTAGTTATTCAAGCCTAACTGCCTTCTTTATTTAAATGATCTTTCATCGATTTTCTTCATACATTCAAATGTAAAAAACTCTTCTCTCATCTCTCTTACATCTATATTTTTTATTTGGATTGATTCAAGGATTTTAGAGTTTCTTATTGAATATTCACCTAGTTCTATTTGAAATTTTCATCTCAACTCTAGTTTTATATTCTTACCTTTATCTCTATTATTTTCTTTTAGATTTTTGGTGTCAAAAATCTTATTTCTAGGTTTGGAAGAGTCCAGTTTAAGTCTTCTAGGTTAGTAAGATTCCTGTTTAAATCTTGTGTATTTAGGTTTAGAAGAGCCTAGTTTAAATCTTCCAGGTTAACAAGAAGCCTATAAAATCTTATTGTAAAACTAACAATTCAAGAGCCTGGTTAAATCCTGATATTTTTCATTAATTTAAGTGATCTTTTGGTTGATGAAAGATCAAGTGGAGTAGACTTGAATGGCAATTTCAATTCAAGTTGAACTACTTTAAAAATCTATATCTGTTGATCTTTACTTTTTCTGTGCAATTATTTTCTAGTTTCTACAATTCAGTTTTTGCAATATTCATTACTATATTATTATTTCTGTTACATTGCTGATTCATTTTGTGAACTAATTCATCTTAATCCTAAGCTAATCTGCTGCAATATTTATCTCTATCATCTTTCTCTTGCATCTGTCGGAGAAATCAACATAGTTGTGTAACTCATTAAAAAGAATATCCAAAAAATAGATTCAATGATCTAAAGGGTAAGATCTGTGCTTTTTTGCAATTTAATCTTTAATTATGGGACGTAACAAAATATAAATCATATCATAAAAAGATGAATTTATGAAAGAAGTCTCCTTCTTTTAGCCAAACGTAAAAGCTCAAAGTGAAAGAACTTTGTGTTGATAACGTATTATAAAAGTAAAATAAGAATACGAGAGATAGATGAAATGAATCAACATGACATGAAAAGAGTTGTCTTTTATTAACCATTGTGTAGAATCTTTATTACAATTATTTATATATAAAACTTCAAGACCCAAGAGAGAATTAGAGATAAACTCAACTGCCTATAAATAAATCAAAGGGATATGATGGACATCTAAATAAATATAATATTTATAACATAAGTTATATTTTTTAAAAAATTTATTCACTTGCATTAATGAATTTATATGTTTCAATAATTACTTTTTTTTAATATTAGCCCTACCTAATAATATTTATTAAAAAATTTGTAAGTTAGTATTGGAATAAAAAAAATTAGTATTCTTTTTATATTATACTAATATTTTATCTATAAATTATTTTTAGTTGTATTAAATATTTAAGATTTAATTTTTTTATAAATGAATGAAATAAATATATGATATATTCTAATTTTAAAGAAATAATAATAATAATAATAATAGTGATAGTGGTAGTGTCATGGTCATAGTAATAATGATAGTGATAGTAATAGTTGTAATAATAATAGATAGTGGTAGTAATAATATGTGAAGATAATTTTTTAAAAATATAAAGAATTAGTTGAACCATTTGGGGTCATATACTAAATTTTGATTTGGGATTGGGACTGGAATTGATACTATTATAGCCTGACCTAACCCGACTAGGGGCTGGCGTAACATGCAGTTTTAGCCCATTAGGCTAAACCAATAAGATTGGGTTACTCCATTTGACAATTCTAAATACTACGTATCATAGTCATAGCCGAGCAGCTGCTATGTGATTGTAAATTTACATCATAGGTGAATGGTTGTTACCGAGTTTCTGAAACTACTTACAGAGATAGACATTTGTGAAAATGAGAATTTGATCATCATAATTATAAATTAACATAAAACGATATGTAAGAAGTTGTACGTAGATGATTTGTATAAAATCAAGCATTGGAGTCATAAGTAAATAATTAGATATTACGTTCTGCGGTCGTAGACAAACACTTGATATCAAATCGTGTGTTAAAATCATAGGCAAGCGATTGAATATTGCACGCTGCAATCATAGGTAAGCAATTGGTAAGTGATTACACTTGGAAATTGTACGTGTACAAACTTATTTAGAACGCAATTTATACACATTAATAAAGTGACGTTGTTTATTAAGAGCATTCGCACATGTTGGTAGTGGGATTACACACATTGGGAAGAGTTTTGTTTATTGATGGTAGCCACCGGTCACACACAGAAGAATGGTGTAAGCATTGTCTAGATGGACCCACTTGTGACAAGTTGCCATGATAGTGCTACGCAGCAAATCCAAATTGGCGCAGGAACATATTTATTCACGTTCTCTTACTTTATCTGTTCTGTATAATTTCTTTTAATCATTTTCTAGTAAAAACATTTTCTCTATATTGTTCCGCCATCTTGCAGGATTAACTTATAAGTACAGTAGATGGATATTCTAATATTGGCATGGATGATTGACACTGACAAACCTAGTTTTAACAAGTCTTGTGAGTCATAGTAGAGCATTTTGCTTGTACCTGATTTATTATAAATTTAAGAAGAGAGATATATTTATTTATGGGATTGAAATCTGCATTTATTGTTGCATTTATCTCCTCTTTTTATAGTTTTTAAGAATCGGATCCATGCAAAATTTTATTTGACTTTAAACTTAGTTCTAAACTACTTTGGCTCTATGTTAGGCACGGATAAATTGTAATTTTTTTTTTTAAATTCACATTATTTATAAAACTATAAATTACAAAAAAATTCATAAAAAATGAGTTCATAACACATAAAACATGTAACTCGAAAAATATCAGGTACATTATCAGCTCAATTTGTAACAAGAAACTGTAAAATGTCAAAGATATATGGAACTGCTATCACCCCATGAGGCCCAACTATAGTTAAGTTTCTATCCATCTTGACCTCAAATGCCATAAAAATGGTACTTGCAGGGAACTGTTAAATTGAATCATACCCCTTGCCTTATCGCAAATTCCCCTTTGCTTAGTAATCACGAGTTTGGCTACTTCTAATATTATAATAGTGTCTATGAATACCAATGACTTATCTACCTTTAATATTATTATAATGTCAATGAATAACAACGAGTGAGGAATGTCATTTGATTGATGAATGTATCTTATAATTCATGAGGAATATCTATTCTCACACCATCAAGATCCGGTGTACACCAAATACAAAAACTATCTGGAAAATATGTCAACAACCAGACCTATTGGAGTCAATGTCCTAAACCCCGATCCAGCCCAGTGGTTGAACTGGATGTATCGAGGTCCAGTAACACCAGTGGATCCAATAACCTCTTAAACCCGTTTTAGCTATAAACTCAATTTGACCGGCGAAAAGTCCAGATCCAATGACTTAAAGCCCACATACCAGTAGCCAACCCAATTACCTATAGTCCTGTAAACCTAAAACTGCCATTTTTATTTTTTTCCTAAGAAATTACACGAATCATCAATTTTTTTTTTAAAAAAGTAAGAGAGAGCGAAAAGAAAAAAAGAAAAAAGATTCTTTTCACTCATTTCCTTTCCTGGTGGCCAAAGCCAGTGTAGTAAAATTGAAAAGGGCAGGTTCCTGAGTTCAGACAAACGAAGCACGTTACTCCAATGTTCAACGAGAGTGAAGTACTTCTGGTTCCACTTTACTATTGAATTTTAATATTATTGTATTTTGAAAAGTCATAAATCATCTCCTTAATTTTAAGAAAAAATGCACTTTACACCATTAAAATGTTGTATGATAAATTATCCTTAAACTTTAAGAACTTATATATTATATCTTTAAATTTCACAAAAAGTTACAAATTATCCTGTTTCAATTTGAAAAAATATATGAAAATATTAAATGATTATTAATTTTAACTAAAAACTAGTATATATATTACATATATTTTGTTAAGGGATTGTTTCTTCATCTATAAAACTCGAAATTCAAATTAAATATTTTATTTCATCACCAAAATGCGAATTTTAATATCTAAGTTTAGACAATGTTGAAACTAATAATACATTTAGTGAGGACTTGTCTTTTAAAAGAAGAAATAAAACCTCAACAACATATATATATATATATATATATATATAACACATTTAGGCTTGTTTGATGCAAAATATAAGATAAACATGATAGCATAAGTAAATGTTATCACGTTTTAACAGGTGTTTGAATCTTTAACAAAATAGTCTAATGTAATCTAATTTACTCATTTTATATGATTACCACGGACTAAATTAATCCTCTCCCTCTAGACCTAGTACAATAGGATATGATTAGAGTAAAATTTATTATTCCTATTTTACCCTTAATTTATATATATATATCACTTAATTTTTAACAATCATAGTGTAGGCTTTATCAACTAAAGAGTTCTTCCATCATTATTTATTAAAGTAAAATTCATCATTCTCACCTTACCCTTAACCCATTTTTATTATTCCCTTTTTTTTTTCAGACAATGTAATCGAATCAATTGTTTTGGTTAGATTTCTTAAAAAAAAAATGGCTAATTGAAGATGAAAAAAAATTAAGAAATATAGGCACATCATTAATTTAATTTATTATTTGATAATTTTATTAAAAGATGTAAAATTTTATAATTGTCAAATAATACAAAATAATTATATAATACATTGTTTTTAAGCATAAAGATAATTTTATCCAAACAAAAATTTGTAATATTATCATATTATATACAAGTTTGATAACAAATAAATGATAGTATATATTTATACTATCAAATTAGTTATACAATTATATATCAAACATTCGATAGTATTATGTCCTATCATTTTATTATCTTATTCTATATGATCATATTATTTATCATATCCTCTATTATACTATAATGTTTTCCAAAACAGGCTCTTCTTGGTTTAGGATTAAAACTAATAATCAATCAACGTTTCCAAGGTTATCTTTAATTTTTGAGGGGATAATTTATAACTTGTTTAAATTTTAAGAGTGTTATTTGTAAATTTTAAAATTTTAAGAATGTAATTTGTCACTCAATGAAACTTTAAGGGATATAAAGTATATTTTTCTCTAATTTTAATATCCTCATAATCATGATGTCAAAATATAAAAAATAATAATATTAAGATTTCAATATTATTATTTACAGAGGTGGAGCCACATTGGCATGAGTAGAAGACATTGAATCTCCAAATTTCTTATAAGATATATAGGTTGTATTATATATGCACCCACTAACTTTTAGAATTTGAATCCACTAAAATATCAAAAAATTAAGTGATGAATCACATTTTTTCTTTAATTGTGAGCCAATGGTGAGAATTGTAATTTTGCATTTAGTATGATTTAATTAATATTTATAAAATGAACAATGGTTAGCATTAATTTTTCTCAAATTTTTTATTCTTTTTGTATATATTAATGTGTAGATATCTTTAGTTTTCATTTTTTTTATTCTTTTATCCTTCATCTCTTGGAAAATGGCAATGTGGTCCTTTGATTTTTTTCTTCAGCCAATGTGTTGTAGAATTGAATTGTCGAAACATAACACAAACCCCATTTTGGCTGAAAAATTATCCATGCACAATTTTTTTTGTTTTGGATAAATGCAAAATAACCTCTTCAACTTTGGGATGATTGGGTTTTGCTTTACAAACTTTAAAAACTTGGAAATCAAATACCTAAATTATACAAAACATAGAAATAATATTCATCATCCACTTAATTAACCATTTTATTAAATTATATGATTTTTTTCATAAACTCTTTAAACAATAATCACATTATTATTGTATGTTAGTTTATCATGTCATTTTTTACACATTTTTTTTACCTCAATATTTCACTATTTGGTATTAAAAGTGTTTTCATGGATCTTAGAGTTTGTTATGTTGATACTCATTTGTATGCCCTTCTCTCAGATATTTTTCATTCGTCAAATTTATAAAAGAAGGTGTGTTTGTAGCCTTTTAAGTTGGTTACTCTGTGGAAAGTCTTTCTAGGCAACAATATAGCCTTGATGGACAATGTAGTCAGTTGTAATATAGCATTTAGAGGATGCACAAGTTTTTTTTTTTTCATCTTCTTTATCAAAACCTTCTTTTCTCTTCTTTATTGACCTCTTAGAACACTCTAATAAAATTCCTAAACATCTTTTATAAAAGCTTATTAGCTAAAACATGATATTTTTCTTTTGCCGGCAAAAAATGCATGACCCTAAGAAGGTTAGACTTAGCTTCCTTGGCATTTGATGGCCTGCCTTATGTATATGACTTAAGGAAGTTAAGATGGGAACCTGTTCTAGAGCTTGGTGACTTTCTATTTGAATGCTATATAAAGCTTTTTTATGCAAATCTTGATGTTTACCACACTGAGGGTATATACGAGGGGAAGAGAGCATGAAGTCACTCCATCATTGCTGAATTAGATACTTGGAGTACTGGATAAGGGAGCTTTAGTGACATCGAGAAATTGGAATAAAAGGTTACAACTCTACTTAGTGGACCTAATATGGGTAAAATCAGGTATCATGGGATGGACAGGCAAAAAGTCTAGCAAAAATCAAGGAAGAATCCTAGCTCACATGACATTGAGGTTGCGTATGAGTAGCAACCTCTAGCTCACCAGCAACGACCTTCAGCTCGTTGATAGCTTGAGCTCGTGACCAATTTGAGTTTTGACCTCGTGAAGCGGAAACATCCCCCAGTGTCTCGTCCAACTAAAAGTCTACTGAGGTCGAGCATACAGCTAATGGACAGCTTTCATCGCTATCCTACAAAATGCAGTTCAAGAGTCCTATCGACAGAAAGCATTCCACTCAAGTTAACCAACAGTCTGTAGAAGCCAACTTGTTATACTTTAGATTATCTTATACATTTATTATTTGATGTAACATAAATACAAATTATATAATTACCAGTATAACTTCCTCCCCTCTATAAATATGAGGAAAGAGCCTCCTGCAAAAGAGGAAAAAAACTTACCAAAAACTCTATAGAATTATTTTCAGATCAATAAAATGCTATCGTGGACGTAGGGACCGGTGCTATCTGGTTTTGGCCAAATTAGGTTAAACCTCAATGTTCTTTACTCTTCTCCTCTTTCCTCCAGCCATTCTGCTCCTTCCTACTATCTTAGCAACCAGATAACAGCTTGGGTCCCCGAAAGAACCCTTTCTCATTGGTTGGATTAAGCAGAACCGAAATCCATTGTCGACATTTTGGCATGCCTGATGGGACCCTTCCATTTTTTGGTTATCTTTTATGTTCTGGTTTGATTTTCTTTGTAGCTGTAATGGCTAGAGGAAAGGTAGTCAGGAAATCAGATGCTGTTGTCAACTAGCTTGAGGATCATATGGCAAGTTCTTTGACCGTCCGAACCAACAATGGTTTAGTCCTTATAGTTCACTGCCAAACCCAACAAATGTTTAAAAGCACGGTAAAAGAGTTAGCTGAAGTAGTCAAAGTGCTGACACAAACGCAAGCTTTGTGCACATAGCAGCAGGTTTAGATCACAGTGCAGCTCTGACAGCTACACGAAGGAGCCCAAAGGGAGCCAGCTAGATAAGAGCATAAAGCCGATAGTTCAACTTCCTCCTCTAACTCCCAGAGGAGATCGAAGGTTCACTGAGCTCGTAACTCTTAACCAGGGGGTTCACACCAAGTTGAAATCTCAAATAGGTCCAACCAAGGACAAACGTCAAGTCGCTCCATACATGACAAGGTAAGGAAAAGTAACTAGGAGTCGCCTAGCCCGTGCTTTAAAGCGTAAAACCCCATGATGAAAGAGGTGTTGCAAAGGCTAAAGCAACTAGAAGAACGTCCCCAAACTCAAAGTGATCAAACCTGTTATGATGAGAGCTCACCATTTTTCATGGAACTTGAAACTCATTCTCTTCCACGTAAAATCAAGGTTCCCACAATCCCATCATACAATGCAGATAGTGATCCGTGTGACTGATGTCGGTTTATCGCGATCAATCAAATTAGAAATTTATAAAACTAAGTTACCTAACTACTTATAGTATATGGCAAACCCAGGTTGAACCCAAAGATCATTTGTTAGATGATATCAATCAAATTAGAAGATGTAAATTGTGGGGGGGGTTGGCAGAAACTAATCTAACAGAAAACTAACAAAACATGCAGAAAATGAAGACAAAGATAAACAAAGCAACTAACCAAGGGAACCAACTTGAGATCAATGCATCCTAGATCACTAAATGTTCATTCAATTGTTGATAATCATAACAAGGATCCCTGAAATGATTAATGA
>JANHAO010028234.1:0-10659 GCA_026873985.1 Saraca asoca
CCTCTAAAAGCTCTTATTATTCTTCTGTAACTTTTCTCCAACACGCAGTCAGGGGTGTGACACCACGTAACACAGTTGATCGGATTTTGGTGTCAACATTTTGACTCTAGAAGGAGGGCCCCCACTGCACATTTTCATCCTTGACCTCTAAAAAAAACCGAGTTAATTGGGATGGCTAAAAGAAAAACCATGGGGAATGACATGACTCCCACTGATTGACCGGAAAGCCAAAGGCAACAGTAGGATAGAACTACTCCAGCAGAAGGACCCGGAACCGGCGACATACAGACTTGGCAACAGCGCCAAGAAATGCTTGACAGACGCTAGGAGGCTCTGGAGCATGCCATGAAGCAACTGGCCGACGCGGTCCAAACATTGTCCCAAGCCCACAATCGAGGCGAACCAGAACGAAGGGAAGTGGCTACCTCGAAAAATGAACATCGCCACTCAGGGACCCAACACGGTCTGCAAACTAGGATCGAGTCCCAGCAAACCCATCGATCCCATCTCTCAAATTCATAATCGAGGTCTAAAGTTTGTCAACTTCAGAAAAATGACGAAAATGAAAGAAGCGATGCCCAGCAGGAACAACCACGTCAAAGCGGAGGGTCAAGAGGAGCCAACGATGATGAACAAATGAGTCACAGTACAACTAATGGCAAACGTGGCTCGAAGCATGGAATCTCTAACCAGCACCGTCACAAAAAGCGGGAACAAAAGAACCAAAAGACCCCTAACCACCAATCTAGCCCTCGAGATCAAAAGGTCGAAGAATTGCTCCAGAGGATGGAACGGCTGGAAAGGAATTCCTCCTCCCAAAAGAACCGTGAGTCTCATGAGGAGAGAACCCCTCTATCCCGTGAAATCGAGACGGAGCCCCTCCCCCGCAGGTTCAAGCTTCCAAACATCCCTTTATACGATGGGAATAGCGATCCGCATAATCATTTGGACTCCTTCAACGTCCAAATAAACCTGCAAACTTCCAGCTCATTGGTAAAATGTCGAGTCTTCCCAGTGAGCTTTGGAGAGGTACCGCTAATGTGGTTCAAGAGCCTCCCGGCTCGTAGTTTGAAAACCTGGGAGGAACGCCAAGTTAAATTTCTCGATCAATACAAAGCACTAAGAAGGCACCCTCTTGCCATCTGGCCACAGTTTTTCAACAAAGGGACAAGAGTCTCAAGGACTATATTGCGAGGTTCCGTCGCGAGGCCAGGAACGTCGACAGCCCATCAGACGAGAGCGTACTCATGGTAATCTCCGCTGGACTTTGAAAGGAGGGGAAGCTATACGAAGACATATACAAATCCCCCATCAAAAGTCTGGCTAAATTCTATAAGTGCACCACAAAAGAAATTCGTTGGGAAGAAACCTTCGGCCCAAGGAAGCCGAAGAAGAAAGATGATGCAAGCGCCCCCAGGGGGAAGAAAAGGAATGAAAGCGACTACGACAAAAGAGACCAGGAGAATAACCTGAGAAGACGAATTACAAAGAAAGTCCGAGTGGAATCCTATCCACTTTAGCATCGCCATGAGGCCTACACCGCCTTGACTGATCCCCTCGCTAGAATCTATGCCATGGAAAAGGGTAAAGAGGACATTGGACAACCCAAGCCCATCAGAACCCCTGTTGATAAAAGGAATCGAAACAAATTCTGCACCTACCACCACAAGGTCAGGCATTATATGACCGATTGTTGGGCGCTAAAAGATGCCATTGAGAATCTGATCAGAAGGGGTTACTTAGGAGAGTACGTAGTAGGAACTCCCAAGCAAAGATCCCCACGCCCCCAGCAACACACATCACAGTGCCACCGAACTCCAGAAAATGAGGGAGCACCATCAATGCGAACAATATTCACTATCCACGGTGGACCACACGTTGACGGTACATCAAGACGGTCACAAAATCGTTATGTTTGGGAGGCGGGCCGCGTTCTTCTTACTGACCATATGAAAAATGACAAGCCCGCCAAAAGGCTGAAAGCTGCCACAATAGACATCACTTTCACCGAGGAAGACGCGATGAGAATACACTTCCCACATAATGATGCCGTTTTCATACGAGCGAAGATAGCCAACACGGAGGTGAGGAGAATAATGATAGACACTGGGAGCTCCGTTAATGTGATGTACAGGGCATGCTTCGACCAGATGGGCATAAGAATGAGCCAGACAAATCCATCACCCGAGCCCCTGTATGGGTTTACAGGGAAAGGGATACTCCCAATAGGGCAGATCGAGCTCCTGCTTATTGTGGGAGACTTGGACCATCAAGCCACTGTTATAACAAACTTCCTGATCATTGATTGTCCCTCAGCCTACAACGTGGTCCTAGGATGACCAACCATAAATGACCTCGACATGGTAGTGTCAACCAAGGCGCTAATTGTGAAGTTTCCAACCCCGAACGGGACAGGGTGCGTACGAGGAGAGCAACATATCACCCGCCGTTACTATGAGGAAGCAGTCAAGATCGGGGTACAGAAGGAAGAAATAGACATGGTCTGCGGTGGGTACTCCCGCCCCAGGAGCGAGCAAGGGGTCGGTTACGACCTTGACCCCCAAGAAATCGATGCGGGATGGACCACCGGGCCGAATGAAGACCTCAAAGAAATACAGGTAGATGAGAAAGACCAGGAAAGGCGCTTAAAAATAGGAAAACAGCTACCCTCTGACATGAAAGCACAATTGAAAGATTTCCTTAAGGAGAACGCAAATGCTTTTGCCTGGAATCATGAAGATATGGAAGGCATTGACCCAAGGGTAATGTCCCATTCACTAAATATCAATCCTCTAGCCAAACCTGTCTGTCCAAAAAGGAGGCCAATGACAACCGAGCGTTATGCGGCACTCAAGGACGAAGTGGATAGGCTCCTGGCCAATGGATTTATCAGAGAAGCACGATATCCCTCCTAGGTGACTAATCCAGTCCTCGTTAAGAAAAAGGACGGAAAGTGGAGAACGTGTATCGACTTCACGGATCTAAATCGAGCATGTCCAAAAGATAGCTTCCCCTTGCCCAGGATCGACCAGCTTGTTGACGCGACCACAGGACACGAGCTTCTAAGCTTCATGGGTGCTTATTCAGGCTATAATCAGATCCCGATGGATGCACGGGATGAAGAGCACACCTCATTTGTCATCGATCGGGGACTATGTTGTTATAAAGTGATGCCCTTCGGACTCAAAAACACGGGAGCAACATACCAGCGATTGGTAAACAAAATGTTCTAGGGGCAAATTGGTAAAATGATGGAAGTCTATGTGGACGACATGCTCGTAAAGTCCAAATAGCTCATCAGTCATGTTCGTGATTTAGGTGACATGTTCCAAATCCTGAGGAAGTATCAGATGAAGCTGAATCCCTACAAATACGCCTTCGGAGTAGCATCAAGTAAATTCCTCGACTTCATGGTCAACAATCGAGGGATCAAAACTAATCCAGAAAAAATTAAAGCTCTCCTTGGCATGCGTTCTCTTGCTGGCCATAAAGATGTTCAAAGCCTGAACGGACAGGTCGCCGCTCTGAGTCATTTTATCTCAAAGGCTTCCGATAAGTGTATCCCTTTCTTCGACATCCTCAAGAAGGCCAGAAAGTTTGAATGGGGTGCGAAGTGCGAGGACGCGTTCAAAAAACTTAAGGTTTATCTTGGCTAAGCACCCTTCCTTTCCAAACCAAAAGAAGGAGAAAAATTGACTGTCTATCTCGGGGTATCACAGTATGCCTTACGCGCAACGTTGACACGGGAGGAAGGAATCGTTCAGCTTCCCATATATTATGTAAGTAAAAGGCTGCTGGACGCCGAAACAAGATACTCTCCCATGGAGAAACTCGCTTATTTCCTAGTCATGACCTCAAGGAAATTGCGGCCCTATTTCCAGGCCCACAACATCAGAGTACTCACACAGTACCCCTTGAGGCAAATTTTACAGAAAATCGGCATCTTGGGATGACTACTCAAGTGGGCGATAGAGCTAGCCCAGTTTGATATTGAATACAAGCCAAGGACTGCTATCAAGGGACAAGCGTTAGCGAACTTCATCGTCGAATTCACAGGGCCCGCAATAGAAGAAGCAGAATTCTCTAAAGCCCCCTGCTGGGAACTATTCATCGATGGATTGTCCAATAACAAAAGGTCCGGTGCAGGGATACTCCTTGTTAGCCTAGAGGGGCATAGAATTTTTAGCATCCTAAAGTTCGAATTCCAGCCTACTAACAACAAAGTCGAATATGAAGCCCTACTCGCAGGCCTGCGATTGGCTAAGGCAATATAGGTCGAAAAATTAAAAATACATAACGACTCACAACTAGTCGTCGACCAAGTCAAGGGCGAGTATCAAGCCCGTGAACAACGAATGGCCAAATACCTCCAAAAGGTCCAAAATGCACTAGGATCCTTCCAGCAACATGAAGTTGCCCAGATACCGCGAGCTCACAATGCTTATGCTGATGTCCTAGCCAGATTATACACATTGAGCGAACCTCATCTTGTAGAAACAATACCTGTGGAGTTACTTACATCCTCGAGTATTGAACAAGATGAGGTCGCGGTAATCACGGATGAGGCAGGCTCCTGGATGAGCCCTATTGTTAGCTTCTTGAGAGACAAAATCCTACCAAGAGACAAAATCGAGGCAGGACGCTTAAGGATGCATGCGGCGAGGTACTGTGTCTGCGATGGCATCCTTTACAAAAAAGGATTCTCGACTCCCCTCCTTAGATGCGTTGACAGCAGAGAAGGTGAAGCAATTCTGGAAGAAATTCATGCGGGACACTGTGGGAATCACGCTAGGGGGCTGTCATTGGCCCAAAAAGCCCTTCGACAGGGCTTCTATTGGCCGACTATGAAGAAAGATGCGATAAGTCTCGTCAAAAGGTGCAATAAATGCCAAAGGTTCGCAAAAGTACCTCGGGTTCCCCCAGCCTATCTGAAGCAAATGGTGAGCCCATGGCTATTCGTGATTTGGGGGATTGACTTAATCGGATCACTCCCGAAAGTGCAGGGAGGCTACAAATATGCCATTGTGGCTGTGGACTATTTTACGAAATGGGTCGAGGTAAAAGAACTAACTGAAATTTCATCTTCCAAGGTCCTAAATTTTGTCTAGAATAATATCATTTGCAGATACGGGGTCCCTCAACAAATTTTCACTGACAACGGAACCCAGTTCACAAGCGAACAATTTGTCGAGTTCTGCAAAGATTTTGGGATTGTTAAGAGCTTTACATCTGTGGATCACCCCCAAAGTAATGGACAGGTAGAGGCCGTCAATGGAATCATCAAGAAAATCTTGAAAGCTAAATTAGAAATGAGAAAAGGAACATGGGCTGATGAGTTACAGATGGTGCTATGGGCATATCGAACGACTCCATGTAGTTCAACAGGGGAAACCCCCTTCTTGATGGCCTATGGGTGCGAGGCAATGATTCCCGTTGAATTCGAAGTCGCGACACAGTAAAGGATTACCTTCGAAACAAAAGAAAATGATCAACTACTCACCACGAGCCTAGACCTCATGGAGGAAGCGAGGGAAAAAGCTAGCCTCAAAATCTCCACATGACAGTAGCGCATTGCAAGATACTACAGCCTGAGGGTGCGACTTTGAAAGTTTAACTTGGGAGATCTCGTTCTACGGCTTGTCCTCCATAGAATGCGCAAAGCAAGCGAGGGAACTCTAGGGCCTAACTAGGAAGGCCCTTACATAATAAAAAGAGCTGTAGGCCACGGTGCCTATCACTTGGCTAATGAATACGGGGAGGAGCTCCCCCGCGCTTGGAATGCCAAGACTTGCGATGTTACTACCAATAAAAGTTAAAGGATTCTAAATTATACCAAGTGTTTGTACTCAATGTAACAATGTAACTTCAAAAAATAAAAAAAATAAAAAAAAAAGCCCGAAACATTATGACGAGATAACAAAACTCATAAAAGTGAGAGTCATGTGCATAAAATGGCAAAGTTCGCAAAGTCATCAATTACAGAATAAAAAAATTAATGAATAACAAAGAGGAGCTACGGGGCAGGGTTTTCTGAAGCATGAGGAGAAGGCGGGCCAGGGACTTCGAGGGACGAAGGAGCAATCTCCCCGGGAAGGGCTTCCATTTCGTGCTCTTCGCCTGGGGAATCGACTTCAAGGGCCTCCTTCCTGAAAGTTTTGACGGCCTCCATAGCCTGCGGCCCAAAGAATGTGAAATCCATCTCCAGGTGTTCCTCCCATAAGGTGAAGAGGAAATTCTTACAAGTTTGCTGCCTTGATTCCTTTGCGAAAACAGCCACCCGCGAGGACATCTCGGCTTTCACGAGGCGAAGCTCCTTTCTCACCTCATCTGATCCCTTCCTGGCGGCTTCGGCTTCACGACGGGTAGCATCTGTTCACGTAATCGCGTTCTCGGCAGCTTCGGTAGCTGACTGAAGGCGCCCGCTTACATCTTCCAGTTCCATCTTTGCCTTCCTCAGATCTATCGAAACATGCTTGGCCGTTTCTTCAGCAACTTCACGGCATTTAATCTCGTCCGCAAGCTTAGCCTCCATCTCCGTAACCCTCTCAGGCAACCCCTGGTTCTCGGCAGCAGAAGACGTAAGATCATCCGCAAGTGAAGATTGTGTATCCTCCTGGCCCCGAGCCATCTCCTCAATCTTCAAAAGCATCAAGACATTCTGCAAAAAATGACCAACAACGGAAAAAGTCAGGTGAAGGCATTAAGCTCGAATTGAACCAATAAAAGAACTATAGAATGAATCCTACTGCAAGGCCATAATGGGTAGCACGACCCGCGAGCCTCCCTATAATGCAATCTTTAGCCTCTAGCACCCCGACCTTTTGCTTTGGCCCAAGTATGGTACTCATACTCTGGACCAAAGTCAAGGTGTACTCCTCCGTCAGGGATTCAGCCTCAGCCAGACGAGGGATGGGCTTGCCCTCGCCCCCATGTGACGACACTTTCTTTCGGCCTTTTCCAACTTTTCTCCTTTAAGGAGTAGCATCAGCCGGGGCAGGGTTCTCAGTAACATCCATCGTTTCAGGACAAGGCAGTGATGACTCCCCACCAGTGACGGTCGCGGGTGATGACGGCAACATGGTAATTTCTGAATCTGTGCTATCAGGGATAGGGACTCTGTCTGCAGAGGGAGAATTTGTGGCAGGAATCGAAAGACGTCGCTTGGCACCGCGAGATTGGGCCTCTTTTAGAATGAGATCCATAATGCGGTTGTAATCGTCGAAGTTGGCGAGACGAACCTCAGACGTTTAACGAATATAGATCTCCTCGGTTGCTTGGGTATCTAAAGGAGGTGCAAGCCCGTACAGGCAAAGTCGCGGCTCGTTGAATTGGAAGTCGCTCTCGGGACTGCCCATTAACCGAAGATTATCCAAGACACCAAGCTCCCTAGCCTCCAAGGTAGGAGTCTTTCCGGTTCCAACTAACAAAAGGAAAGGAAGATGTCAGTAACATAAAACAAAAGAAAGACAGATCAAAAAATGTAACGCTTACACGGTTGCTACCAATTAACTCACTCGGAGAAAGAACAAAATTGAAGTTCTTAAGATAGCGCAGCGAGGGGCAGGACACGTAGAACCAGCGACTCTTATAAGGCCCTACGTTAGATTTGCCTATTACAGACCCCTTTGGCAGAATGTCCTTATAGGGCATCCTCCTAGTCGTAAGGAAGTATAACCCGTTCGGCACATTCGCGCTTCTGAGGTCGTAAAGATAACATAGGGTCTCGGGGGACGGTGGCGGTAGGGAATTATACAAATAAATCAAAGCAAGCGAGATCAACGACGCGTAAGAGTTGGGGGTTAGCTGGAACAGGCACAGTTTTATCTTATTTAAGAAATCTATAATGATGGGAGGAACGGGGAATCTGAAATCGATCGTAAAGTGCGGCAAGCTCATGGCAATGAAACCCCTGGGGGGATGCGTAACTTGGTCATCCGTCGCAGGCACCAAAGCGCTGCACCATCTGGGCACTCGATGGGATTGGACCACGAGTTGGACGTCCCGCCGTCACATCGAAGACGCATGAAATTCAAAAATACGACGACTTCGAGACTCCCTCACCATGATGTCAGGGTCATCTAAAGGTCTTTGACAAATCTCGAATGACGAAGCCTCGCCCCCTCCACCAACCATCGCTTTTCCGGTGGATTGAACTCTCGCTGCCTCCGAGACCACTACTATTTCCTCGTCATCGTCCCCCCTTGAGCGGCAGTGTTGCACATGACCTGCTTCCATCTAAAAAGGAAGAAAGTCAGTTAGGCCGCTGCAAGCAAGCCACACAAAAACTAAGAAGCCTAAGGCCCCCACAGGATACAGGCCATGCGCAAATCAAAGCCAACTCAAGAAACATTGGGCACCCCAGAGGATGGCCAACCGACCCCTTATTTCAGACAAAACAGAATCCCAAAAGGGGAGAACCAATCGCCCTAACCCGCCTAAAAAACCCCTAAGAACTGGGAAAACAAAAAGAATCGATGGGAACGTACCTGAGTTTCCTTGAAAGCGAAAGACTGAATGAAATGTGACTACAGTATCAGTAAAGCAGGATCCCAAAACCAGTAGAGAAGGCTGGAAGACAACCGAAAGATTAGCGAAGCAAGCCGAAAATAAGAAGAGAGCAAAACTTTCAAATAAGGAAGAGTAAAAAAGGGTTCCCCTAAAGATAAATAGGGGAGAGTCCTACCGCCAGATCAAAAAGGGTGTGGGCTGCCCATGATCCAACGGCTAGGGGGGATGCAGAGATTAATAAATGAAGATACAAAAAATCACACAAAAATCAGGAAGTAATAATTACCCACCATCATAGAAAAATGAAAAGCCGCGTGTGCAAGCAAACAAGGCGAGAAACAAGAATGACAATTGCGTCCAAGTAATGTGCCAGTAACACAGAATTCTTATGCACGTTAAGGGCACGATGACGACTACGCGTCCAAGTAATATGCTAAAGGGCGTACAATTCTTGCGTGGAAGCTGTGTTCAAGTAGTGTGCTAGCCCCGCACATAATTCTTACGCAGAATGACTATCACGTTCAAGTAATGTGCCAAGTCGCACAGAATTCTTGCACACGTCAAGGGCACGATGACGACTACGTGTCCAAGTAATATGCTAAAGGGCATACAATTCTTATGCGGAAGCTGCATTCAAGTAGTGTGCTAGCCCCGCACATAATTCTTGCGCAGAATGACGATCGCGTCCAAGTAATGTGCCAGTCGCACAGAATTCTTACGCACGTCAAAGGCATGATGATGACTACGCGTCTAAGTAATACACTAAAAGGCGTACAATTCTTGCGTGGAAGCTGCGTTCAAGAAGTGTGCTAGCCCCGCACATAATTCTTGCACAGAATGACAATTGCATCCAAGTAATGTGCCAGTCGTACAAACTTCTTGTGCACGTCAAGGGCACGATGACGACTATGCATCCAAGTAATATGCTAAAGGGCGTACAATTCTTGCGCAGAAGCTACGTTCTAGTGTGTTAGCCCGGCACATAATTCTTGCGCAGAATAACGATCGCGTCCAAGTAATGTGCCAGTCGCACAGAATTTTTGCGCACGTCAAGGGCACGATGACGACTACGCGTCCAAGTAATACGCTAAAGGGCATATAATTCTTGCACAAAAGTTGCGTTCAAGTAGTGTGCTAGCCCCGCACATAATTCTTGCGCAGAATGATGATCGCGTCCAAGTAATGTGCCAAGTCGGACAGAATTCTTGTGCACGTCAAGGGCACGATGATGACTACGTGTCCAAATAATACGCTAAAGGGTGTACAATTCTTGTGTGGAAGCTGCGTTCAAGTAGTATGCTAGCCCTACACATAATTCTTGCGCAGGATGACAGCTGCGCCCATGCATTCTTACGAGTACCAAAAGAGCGGTAGACGATTCCCCAGGATAAGAAGATCCAAACAAATGCTGACCACTGTCAGAGGACTCCACGGGCTAATCCTGAGGGTTGTCAAAAATCAGTCGAAATGTAACTCTCATCACGCAAAGCAAGTTGAGAGTTGGGGGGCTTATGTTATAGGTGTTATTAAAATGCACAGGATAGCGCCCGCATGAGTAACCCAAATGGGAACCAGGGGAAAATCCAGTTCCAACTGGAAGAACATCATGATCGCTAGCCTAAAGAAGTCATTATAACACGAGGAAATGAAAAGCTATCGCCACAGTAGCCAAAGTCGAGGAACAACTCCACGAGAGTAAGGGTAGTGTCCACGGGACCATGACCCACTGCTTCTAGAAGACAATCTCGAGTCCTGCCAGCTGTCTGACACACGATAAGAAAGTTAACAACTCAGGTCCTAAACAATACACATCAGCTCTCCGATAAATCAACAGTGATTTGTCCAGCATTAATTGCACCGGCGGCCAGCATTAAATGCAACAGACGGCGAAAATGATCATTTTACCGATCAGATAGAATTACATTTGTAACCTTCTCCCTCATTATAAATAAGGAAGGCATGATAAGTGAGGGGGGATTTCTGTGTGATCAAAAGATTGATAATATGAAGAAAAAGTGGACGTAGGGGCCAAAAAATGGCTTTCGTCGAACCACATAAAACTCTCGGTGTTTCCCTTTCTCTTCAGTCATCCCTCTAAAAGCTCTTATTATTCTTCTGTAACTTTTCTCCAACACGCAGTCAGGGGTGTGA